>JAPVLO010006856.1:0-10113 GCA_027257055.1 Cephalopachus bancanus | reverse complement strand
TAAATGGATGGTGGATTTCTCACAGTTGGAGTGGGAATTTACAGATAAACAAAGGGAAGGAGGCTGGAACGGTAATTTGGGAAAAGGTTATGATCACAGACATCCAGTATGAACTCATGTTTGTCTTAAAGTAGACACACATGATTACATGTAGAAATAGTTATAGATATGAGTACAAGCATGAGTCAGTATAAATACACATATTTCTTTGCTCTATCAGCTGAGAGGGCCTGAAAGAAATGACATTCCAGTGGCAATGAGCACACCCGCATCCAGATCTTGATATCTAATCATTCTTTGATTAAAGGAACCAGAGCTCCTTGGAGAAATGGTTGATTCTAGAACTGTGGCAAGAAGTAGACAAGATAAGTCTGGAGTCTTTTATAGTTCTGGAAAATAAGGAAGTTCTTATTTAATTTTTACTCTTTTTTTTAAACCCTCAAACTGATGTGGATTTTTTTTTTGAGTCAGTCTCACTCCATCGTCCAGGATGGAATGCAGTGGCACATAGTCTCACAGCCACCCCACTGTCAACCTACGATCCTTCCACTTCAGCCTTCCAAGGAACCAGAACTATAGGCACGTGCTACCACACCCAGCTAATTTTTGATTTATTGTAGAGACGGGGTCTTGACAAGTTGCCCAGGCTGGTCTCGAACCCACAGGCTCAGGCAATCCACTTGCCTCAGCCTCCCAAAGTGTTGGATTACAGGCTGAGCCACTAAGCCCGGTCAATGTGGATATGTTAAAGGGACACGGGAACCAATTAAAAGATTTTCCAATGGCCAAAGTTGAAACAATTTGAGCAAATAAATAAAGTAGTATTATATTAAAACCCAAAGAATAAAAGATATGCATATGTTCATACTGATGCAAACAAATGACTGAATAACAAATGGGGGAAAAAAGAAGAGATAAATGTCCCATGCGGAAGAATTCCAAATAATTTAATAGACAGCCTCAAGGAAAGGGAGCACTTTTTACTCTTTAAGTGTGGGTTGTACTAGTGACTTCCTTCCAAAGAGGAAAATCTAGAAAGGGAGGAAAAAAAGAGTAACTTTATAGTGGAGAAAATGAAAAACTACGTCAGACAGGTGATCAAGTTCAACACCAACAGTGACAAATCATATTGATAATGTATATCCTTGTGTTATTTGCTAAATTGCATTCCCCCAGAAAAAGACTTGTTGAAGTTCTAATCCCTAGTACATCAGAATGTGATCTTATTTGGAAAAAGGATTTTTGCGATGTCATTAGTTCAATTAAGATGAGGTCATACAGGAGTGAAATGGGTCCCTAATCCAATATGACTGGTGTCATTACATTACAAGAAAAGAAAAGAGTCATGCACAGAGAGGGAAGGAGGCCACGTGAAGACAGAGGCCAAATCTGGATTTATGCAGTTAGAGGCCAAGGAACCCCTAAGGCTTCCAGAAGCTAACAGAGGCAAGGAAGGATCATTTCCTAGAAGGTTCAGATACAGCACAGTCTTACTGATACCTTGATTTTGGACTTCTGGTCTCCAGAACAGTGAGAGAATAAATTTCTTGTTTCATGTCATTGCAGTTTGTGGTGCAGCTCCAGGAAATAAATATGCCTTGATATGATGTGATGAGAATGGCACTCTACCTCTGTGATTGTCCCCTCAAAAACTCATTACCTAGTATAATCATTAAAAAAAAGTACATGAGCATTCTACAAAATACCTGATCAATACTCCAGAACCATCTAGATTATCAAAAACAAGGGAAGTCTGAGAAACTGGAACACTCAGTGGAGCCTGAGAAGACTGCTAAGTATGATGTGAGATCATGGATGCAACGTTGGAACAGAAAAAAGTATAAAGTATGGATACCTGAATAAACTATGGACTTTCGTTGATAACTATGCATCAGTATTTGTTCATTATTTCTAACTGATGTACCATAGGAATGTAAGATGTTAATAATAGGGGAAACTGGGAATTATATGTGAACTCTGTGTACTATCCTCTCAGTTTTTCTATAAATCTGAAAGAATACTAGAACTTAAAGTCTCTTAATAAATGGATAAAAGCTAAAAAGAAAATAAACTAACACAAGGTAGCCTTGTTCCTATAACACCTAGTCAGTCTTCTTTTCTTTCATGAGAGCTAATACTTGTGATTCCTTCCATTGTCAATACTTTCTCCTCTTCCCACTTCCATAAGGATTGGCCTCATCTTGGAACCCCCTTTCTTTTTTCACCAGCAATCTCAGGACATAATCACCTGCCATGGTCCATTTCCCAGAGTCTAAGTTTTGTCAGGAATGTTTCAGGTGGACTTTGGAGCTCAAGGTCCCTTCTCATCTTCATCTGAAGTCTTTCATAATACGGATTTAGAATATATTGTTTCTGAGAATAATTGTATATCCTTGCCCTGCAAGCATGAGAAAAAAAAGAGAATATTTTGATCACAAATAGTCAATAAAGATCACTCAAGAATAGTGAGTTCCTACATATCAATAGAAAAAAGACAAACAACCCAATAAAGAAAAATGAGCAAACAACAGAAAAAAGCATTTCACAGAAGAAAAGCCACATATGGCCAATAAATATACAAAGAATGTTACACCTCAGGGGACTGCTCGGCCTGTGCACAATTGAACACCATTTTATACTAATTTGATTATAAAATGAAGTTTGAGAATACCAAGTATTAGAGATAAAATGATCAGAACTTTCTCCTACATATTGCCAGCAAGAAATTGTTAGCACAATCACTTTGGAAAATAATTTGGCAATATCCTTTCCAACAGAATAGTTGCATATTTGAAATTCCACTATTAGGTAAATATCTCTAAAAATCTTTAGCACATGTGCACCAAGATACTATCCAAGGATGTTCACAGAATTCCTATTCTAAGCTGGATGCAGTGGTTCAAGCCTGTAACCCCAGCATTTTGGGAGCCTGGGGATTCTTTGAGCCCAGAAGCTCAATATCAGCCTGAAAAACATAACTCATCCCCACAAAAACAGAAAAAGATTGCCTGGGTGTGGTAGTGTGCACCTCTAGTCCTAGCCACTTGCACTAAAGGGTCCCACAGACCCAGGAGTTCAAGGCTGCAGAAAGCTATAATTGTGTCACTGCACTCCAGCCTGAGCAATGGTGAGATCTTATTTCAAAATAATCATAATTCCTGTCTTTTGACAAGAAAATAGGTAAATACATTGTGGTATAACCACATAATGAACTATTATACCACAGCAAAAATAAAGTAACTGTAGCCATATTCAACAAAATGGATAAATCTTCGCTATGCATGTTAAATAACAAGAAAAATTAAATAATCTATTGGTTAGACATACATACAGGATAAAATAAGAACAAAAGCAGAGAGGATAAGAATAGTAAACACAAAATTCAAGCTACTAACTTCCTTTAAGAGGCTGGCAGGAAAATGGGATAGTGGTTGAGCACATAAATGGATGTACATCCTTGGTACATTCTCTTTTTTGTGTTTTTTGAGCTGGAGTCTCACTCCGTTGTTTAGACTGGAGTGCAGTGGCACGCTCCAGGCCATTGCCGCCTTGACCTGCTGGGCTCTGGCGATTCTTCCACCTTAACCTTCCAAGTAGCCAGAACTACAGGCATGCACCACCATGCCCAGCTAATTTTTGATTTATTGTAGAGATGAGGTCTTGCCAAGTTGCTCGGGTGGGTTTTAAACCCGTGGGTTCAGGCAATCCACTGGCCTTGGCCTCCCAAAATGCTGGGATTACAGGCTGAGCCACCGAACCTGGCTGGTATATTCTTAATTCTTGAGTGAGGTTGGCTTAATGGAATTTGTCATGTAATAATAATGAACAATGAAAGTAAAACAGGGGCTATGGAGGAATCAATGATGATTAGATGCTATGAACAAAGGGTTATACTTAGTACACTGCCATGCATTTAAGGTCCAAAATTAAAACAAAAAGTTCAGTGAATAACTGTCTTAGTCTGTTTCTGCTACTACAACAAAATACCACAGATCAGGTAGTTTATAGAAATGCAACCACAGACCTTTTTTCCTCACAGTTCTGGAGACTGAGAAGTCGAACATCATGGCGCCATCAGGTTCAGTGTCTGTTAAGGGCTTGCTCTTACTTCCAAGATGGCACCTCTTGCTGTATCTTCAGATGGCAGAAGGGGCAAAAGCAACCCACTCTGTGTTCTCACATGGCAGGAGAGATGGAAAGGACTATGGTGCTTCCTCCAACCTCTTTGACAAGGGCACTCATTCCTATTCATGAGGGATCTACCGTCACAATTTGTTCATCTCCTAAAGGTCCCACCTCTTAATAGTATCACACTGGCCATTAATTTTCAACATATGAATCTTGAGGGACACATTCAGACCACAACAACAACTTTTATAATAAGAAAGACCAAACAGCTGGTTGATCATGGGAATAAGAGTTGCATTTTGGGAAAACACCAAGACATTTGCCCAGACAGCAAAGTGGGTGACACATTCTAGATGGAGGACTTTTTTTTTCCCTCTGCGGTTTTCTGGAAGCCCTGGGCTCCTTTTACTCATCTCTACAGCCCTGAGTCAGCTCCTTTCTCTGTCCTAGCTTCCCGATCCCTGTGGGGTAGACCTCCTGGCTTATAGTCTGTCAGTATAATCACACACTCTTCATATTTTACTTTTATTTCTCCATAACCACTTAGTTTTAAATTCATATATGATTTTGGTTGGGCCTCAAAGGCTTATTGGTTACTGCACTTTTAAAAGAGAATCCCAATAAAGCAAAGTAGTTGGAAGCAAGAAGGCAAGGAATCAGGCTAGCTGGCCAAAATTGTTCAATTCCATCAGTTGATTAGAGTTGGTCAATCTTGATCAATTCCATCACCCCAGGTTTCTCACCTTCATGCCTTTGGGCAAGAGGACACCTGACGTAAGTCCCAGGGTTTTATTAGCAAGTCGCATATTAAAAGGAGCCTGGAGATAGGCAGTGCCAGTGGTGGGCAGTGCACTGGTTCAATCACGTCAGGGCTCTGCATTAGCACCTGAGTTGCTCTTTGCTCTCCTTCTACGAGTGCCCAAGGGCAGATGCAGTGCAGACCATGGGATCCTCACTGCAGCCTCCAAGCAGAAAGGAGGGTGAGGGCTTTCTTCTTCTACTGGGAAAAGTGTCTTTCCCCGGTGGCCTGGGTCTGAATCCAATCATTTATCTGCCTCAAAGGAGCAAAGAATGGATGGGATGTCTATGATTCATTCAGCTCAAGCATGATTCACTCCTGGGTGCTGGACATAAAGTCACGTGCCACGTGAACACTACCAGGATTCAGCTAGCAAGGAAGGGGTGCCAAATGGAATGGCTCCTGGGCTGGTAAACAATGACATCTGCCACCTGTTACTCTCTGGGCGTTTCAAAGTTGGCATTCAAATGATGGTAGCAATTCTCTCTATCTCACAGCTCTTCACAGTTTGCAAAGAGTTCACAAACATCCGCATGAACAGCTGTTGTACCTCTGTGACAGAGAGGGAGATTGAGGGCTGCAGGTGGCAAGTCTTGCAGCTTCTCAGAGCTGGAAATAGAACAAGGGCTTCCAACACGGATGTCCAAAGTCTTTTCTACTGTTCCTTCCAATGGGCAGATGTGGGATGACATTGGCAATTCACAGATGTACCTTCAGGTAAGTTCTACATGAATCTTCTTTATGAGCTGATGACCTGCATGCTCCTGACCGATGCACAGTGATGAGTGCCATGTGACTGAGCACAGGCAGCTGTGGACATGGGGTGGGTGATGAAGCAATGGTTTTACACAGACTCTTCTTGTGCAAACTAAGTGATGCCTGGACAGAGGGTGAAGTCTCACCACAGAGGGTGAAGTCTCACCACAGAGGAGCAGATGGAGACTGCAGATGTGTGGAGGTTGCGTTAATCACACACGGAATCCAAGGGCTCCACGAGGCACCTTGGCTGCCCAGCTTCCTATCAGAATTGGCTCTTCTACAGGACCAGCTCCCAGCTTGCTCTTAATGATTTAAACCAAATATGAGAGAGGGATCCTTTAAGGAAGCACCTGGGAATACACCATCAGATCAGAGGCATTCAATCAATAGAGAAAAGCATCTGGCTACTTTTTTTTTAATTGTAGAGATGAGGTCTTGCCAAGTTGCCTGGGCTGGTCTCAAATCTGTGGGCTCAGGCAATCCACTCTCCTTGACCTCCCAAGGTGCTGGGATTATAGGCTAAGCCACCGAGCCTGGCCTAATTACTTGTTAAGGCAGAGGACTGAAGGCAGCCAGAGCTCCCAGGATTTACCAACTCTGATCCTCTTGCCATCACGTGCCATCTGGTTCCTATGCCTGGTCTCCACACTCACAGTTAGCTAGAAATTGAAAGTGCTCTTGGGTATTGCTAGAGGCTATGTTGGAAACTTCCTTTTTGGAAAGTACCTTGGAAATACATATCAAAAAGCATAAAAATTTAAGAGTGCTTAAACCATGGGCCCTGCTCTTGACACTTCATATAAAGGAAATAACTAAGTGAAGGAAAAAAACTGTAGGTGTGGAGATGGTTATTATTTGCTGTGCACATGCGAGCAAAGACTTGGAAGAATTGGAAGCAATTACAGCAGCCATGTGATCTGCTTAATGGAATCTAAGCAGCTGTTAAAAAGTAGAATTGTGATTAATGTTTGTATACCTAACCCTGAAATGTACCCCACATCTTTATAATAAAAATTTTGAAAAAAAGTAGAATTGTGGAGCTCATAGGCCGGGCATGGTGGCTTATGCCTATAATCCTAGAATTTGGGGAGGACATGGCAGGAGAATTGCTTGAGCCTAGGAGTTCAAGACCAGCCTTGGCAGCATAGCGAGATTTCACCTCTCCAAAAAATAAAAAATAAGAAAGATTATGATGCATTTGACAAACATTTATTGACTGTCTCCAATATACCAACCACTGTTTTAGACACTGACCACACCGAAAAACAGCCCAAACCCTGTTTTCACTCAGTTTATACTCTAGGGTATATGGCAAAGGAGAGCTGATACAACCAGACAAAAGATGCTGATTCAGAATTCAGTGAAAATGCAGAAAAGAAAAATTGCATCTACCATGTGATTTTTTTTATTAATCAATATTTTTTATTTTGATATTGTGGGGTACAGTTAAGGGTTAGGTATACAAATATGCTTCATTCAGGTCCCCTTGTTGATAACAGTTGTCTCCCTGTCCCCAGACAGATGTTTACTACCATTAGTCCCATCCCCCCCACCATAGTTTCCCACCACTGTCAGTCATTCTCTTATGGTAGTGCGTTGGATGATCAAGGTCCACTATATGAGTGAGAATATGTGGTACTCAGATCTTTGTTTCTGTGAGAGGTCACTCAGTATTATAGACTCTAGCTCCATCCAGATTGCTGCGAAATTCATGATTTTGTTCCTTTTTATGGCTGCATAGTATTCCATCGTGTGTATGTGCCACATTTTTTAATCCAGTCCTCTTTTGATGGACAGCATGGTTGGTTCCAGGTTCTTGCTATTGTGAACAAGGCCGTGATAAACATTCATGTGCAGGTATCTTTTTTATAGAGTGATTTGAGTTCTTCAGGGTATATTCCCAGCAGGGGGATTGCAGGGTCATATGGGAGGTTGATGTTTAGAGCTTTTAGGAACCACCACACTGCATTCCACAGAGGATGCACTAGTTTACACTCCCACCAACAGTGTAAAGTGTTCCCTTTTCACCACATCCTCTCCAACAACTATTATTTTCTGAGTTATTGATAATTGCCATTCTGACTGAAGTTAGGTGGTATTTCAGTGTGGTTTTGATTTGCATCTCCCTGATGATTAGTGAGTTTGAGCATTTCTTCATGTGTCTGTTGGCTGCTCGGATGTCTTCCTTTGTGAGTTGTCTGTTCATATCTTTGGCCCATTTTATAATGGGGTTGTTTGTTTTTTTCTTTTCAGCATGTTTGAGTGCCTTGTAGATTCAAGATGTTAAGCCTTTGTCAGACCTGGAATTGGCAAATACTTTTTCCCAGTCTGTAGGCTGTCTCCCTCCTCTCTTAATAGTTTCTTCGGCTTTGCAGAAGTTTGTCAGTTTAATGAGGTCCCACTTGTCTATCTTATCCCTTATGGCCTGTGGGTTTTGAGTTTTGTTCAGGAATAGGATGCCAGTTCCGATTTCCATGAGGGTATTTCCTTCATTTTCTAAGGTTCTTATGGTTTGAGGTTTTACGTTTAGGTCTCTGATCCATTTGGAGTTAATTTTTGCCTATGGGGATAGATAGGGGTCCTGTTTCAATCTTCTGCATGTGATCAGCCAATTTCCCAGCACCATTTACTGAATAGGTTCTCCTCTCCCCAGTGATAGGTGGTGGAGGCTTTGTCGAATATGAGTTGGTTGAGAAATTGAGGTTTGGTTCTGTGATCTCAATTCTATTCCATTGATCTATATGCCTGTTCCTATACCAATACCAAGATGTTTTGATGATTGTAGCTTTATAGTAAAGTTTGAAGTTTGGGAATGTGATACCACCTGTTTTTTTTTGTTTGTTTGTTTTTTGTTTTCTGAGGATTGTTCTGGATATTCTTGGTCGTTTGTGTTTCCATATGAATTCCTGTGTTGTTTTTTCTAGCTCTGAGAAGAATGCTGCTGGTAATTTGAGGGGTATTGCATTAATCTGTAGATTGCCTTAGGTAAGATGGTCATCTTCACAATGTTGATTCTTCCAATCCATGAGCATGGGATATTTTTCCACTTGTTTGTGTCATCTTTGACTTCTTTGAGCAGAGTTTTGTAGTTTTCATTGTAAAGGTCTTTCACGTCTCTGGTTAGGAAGATGCCAAGGTATTTCATTTTTTTGTGGCTATTTTGAATGGAATTGTGCTTCTTATTTGGGTTTCTGTTTGTTTATTATTGGTGTAAAGAAATGCGATTGTCTTTTTCACATTTATTTTATATCCTGAGACTTTGCCGAAGGCCTTTATCAGTGTAAGGAGGTTTTTGACAGATTCTCTTGGGTTTTCAAGGTACACGATCATGTCATCTGCTTAGAGAGATAATTTGACTTCCTCTTTTCCTATTTGGATACCCCTGACTGCCTTCTCTTCTCTGATTTCTCTAGCCAGGACTTCCAATACTATATTGAACAGGAGGGGTGAGAGTGGGCATCCTTGTCTTGTTCCAGTTTTCAGGGGAAATGGTTCCAATTTTTGTCTGTTTAGGAGTATGCTGGCTGTGGGTTTCTCGTAGATGGCTTTTACTACTTTGAGGTATGTTCCCTGTATGCCTAGATGGATTTTATCAAAAGCTTTTTCTGCATCTAATGATATAATCACGTGGTTTTTGTTTTGACATCTGTTGATGTATTTAATAACATTTATGGTTTTACGAACGTTGAACCTGCCTTGCATCCCAGGAATGAAGCTTACTTGGACATAATGGATGATTTTTGAGATGTATTGTTGAATCCGGTTTGCTAGGGTCTTGTTGAGAATTTTAGCATCTATGTTCATCAAAGATATTGGCCTGTAGTTCTCTTTCTTTGTTGGAACTTTACCTGGCTTGGGTATCAATGTGATGTTAGCTTCATAAAATGATTTGGGAAAGGGGTTTCCCTCTTTCTCAATCGCCTGAAATAGCTTCAGTAGGATTGGAATCAGTTCCTCCTTAAATGTCTTGTAGAATTCTGCTGGAAAGCCATCTGGTCCAGGGGTTTTTTTTGTAGGTAGTTTTCTTATTCCATAGTCAATTTCCTTGATTGTTATTGGTCTTTTTAGGGTCTCAATTTCTCTTGTCTCAACCTAGGTAGGTTGTGTGATGACAGAAAGTCCTCCATTTCCTTAGGTTTTGAAGTTTATTTCCATGCAAGTGTACGTAGTAGTCTCTGATGATCTTTTGTATTTCTTCAGGGTCAGGTGTGACTTCATCTTTTGTGTTTTTGATTGTGCTTATTTGGGTTTCTTTCTTTCTTTTTCTTGGTCAATCTAGCTAGGGTACCATCGATCTTGTTTATCCTTTCAAAGAACCAGCTTTTTGTTTCATTGATTTTTTGTGTTTTCTTTTTGTCTTCTATGTCCTGGATTTGGGCTTTTATTTTGGTGATCTGGATTCTTCTGCTTAATTAGAGTTTTTGTGG
>JAPVLO010006855.1:0-32943 GCA_027257055.1 Cephalopachus bancanus | reverse complement strand
AGCAAGGCAAACGGGAGAGTAATGCATTTCTTAGCATAGAGAAATGCCAAGGGGTGAAAATTTTGTGGATTCAAACAGAAAGCCAGTACTGCTTTTTACTCGTAAGTGTGTAGCATTCCTTTGACTCAGTGGGGCACAATTTACATGCTCATTCCTACATGTGAAGTATTGACGTAAGGCTTGCTAGGCCAAATCAAGCTGTAGCTTGAGATTCTTTGATGGCACATACACCAAGCCAGAATAAAACTCTAGGAACTAAATAACAATGCAGGAAATGTTTGACGCAGCGTTTCCCAACTGATACACACTCCATCAAGCCAGCGAAGCCTGTCAGCTCTTACTCGTAAATGCCATCGCAAGAGCAAATGCTTTTGATAGAAGACCGACAAGCCAAATCCAAAACACTTTAGAAGTCAATAGGTGAACAAATAATGCTTTCCCAGAATAGCACTGAATCGGTCATTTCATCAGTGTGGCACATGGAGCGGTTGCATTTGTACAGGAAACATTGAATTAGCTCTGCAGGCATATGCACTCAATGGAGTAGGAAACATTGAATACAGCTCTGCCAGGGCATATGCATCAATGGAGTTGAATACACGGTGAAGGGAAACGGGGAGAATCCGGTACACAAAGGCAAAGCAGGTTAATAGTTGTTGCCCCATTCAGTGACGTGCAGTTTTGAGGAATGTCTCCATGGAAGACTCTTTTTTCGGAAAGAAAACAAAGGCTTCAGGCTGGTGGCAAACGAAGCGAAGAGCCATTGTATTATTATTAGACGCCCGTGTCAAAAGAGCAAACGTTTCAGCATTCACCGGTGAATGAAGCATGCTTTGCTACCAATGGCTGTGGAGATTGGTTCCAGTCAGTGCAGCACCTCAAGTTGCACTCTGGTCCACATGCTCCTGACTGGTGTAGGGATATAAGGGAAGCTCTTGGCATCGGGTAGGAGGGCATGCAAGAACAGCTTATCAGAGACTGCCAATGCGTGGCAGTGCAGCGCACGCTTCAATAGCGTGTCCCGGAAGAGACCTTCACCACAGTTTTGCATAGGCTCTCGTGCTATCCATACATGAAACCGGCACAGCATTGGTAGTCTTTTTAGGTTTAATGCAATAGGGAAAACCAATTTAGAATTCTCCCATAAACAAATATGCTCTCCTGTCCGTAACTGTGGAGCACTAAGGTCATCATTGGGGCATTTAGGTATTGCAGGTTTCGATCTGTGAAACCGGACGTTCCCTTCGGGAGCAAAGGCTGTATGGAAGGAACACAAGTCAAGGGGAAAGAGTGAGAACGAGGTATTACAGCAGGCAGCAGTGAAGTATAAAAGTCATAGCAAAGAGATAAGGCTGCAGCAACATTTGGCACAGACTCCACAAGGAAGATGCCTGTGCACGACCGTCCTCAGAAAGGCTATTCCGAACAGATCACAGTGTAATTGCTTTCCCTTAAGAGGAAATTCAGAATTCAGAATTCTCCCGGGTCACACGTAATGCTTTCCAAAGTAACTGTGACTGTCTCAGATTTCTTTGCGGCACAGTGGGGTGAGATTCTGAATGTGAAAGTTTGACAAGCTGACCCAAGCAGTCCCCTGTAGAGCGTAATTACATGAAAGGGAACAAGTGAGAATCAGGAATTACAGCATGCACATGCTTCTAGGACTCAGTGCCAGGAAGTCAGTGTGCAGCTTCCTTTGCACACAGCACTATCCAAGGAGATTGACATTCAAAACAAACACAACAGGCAGTCGCTCTTTCCGTCAGTGCATTTGGCAGAGCATCTGTGTATCTGACACACAAAAATTGTAAAGCAGAAAACACTTAGATGTCACGGTGACTTCAGCAGGCAATGCATTTTCTTACTGGGGAGTTCCATTGCCCCCGTGTGGCACCTTAAGCTGCACATTCCATTACTTGTTATGAATGAACTTGTCAAACAAATGCACTTGCAGAGCCTAACGCCAAATGAGGAGAAAATGTGAGACCATGTACATGCAGCATGCCGAGTTAGAATCAAATTGATAGCATAAATAGTGCAGCACAATTTGAAAATCGTTCCAAGGAAAATGCACATTACAGCAAGCCTACAGAGGGTCGATGCTTATTCAGCAAGGCAAAGGGAGAGTAACTGCATTTCTTAGCATAGAGAAATGCCAAGGGGTGAAAATTTGTGGATTCAACAGAAAGCAGTACTGCTTTTCTACTCGTAAGTGTGTAGCATTCCTTTGATCAGTGGGGCAATTTACATGCTCATTCCTAATGTGAAGTATTGACGTAAGGCTCTGCTAGGCCAAATCAAGCTGTAGTGAGATTCTTTGATGGCACCATACACCAAGCAGAATAAAACTCTAGGAACTAAATAACAATGCAGGAAATGTTTGACGCAGCGTTTCCAACCTGATACACACTCATCAAGCCAGCGAAGCCTGTCAGCTCTTACTCGTAAATGCCATCGCAAGAGCAAATGCTTTTGATAGAAGACGACAAGCAAATCCAAACACTTTAGAAGTCAATAGGTGAACAAATAATGCTTTCCAGAATAGCACTGAATCGGTCATTTCTCAGTGTGGCACATGGAGCGGTGCATTCTGCTAAGGAAACATTGAATTCAGCTCTGCCAGGATATGCTTCAATGGAGTAGGAAACATTGATACAGCTCTGCCAGGATATGCATCAATGGAGTAGAATACACGGTGAGGGAAACGGGGAGATCCGGGTACACACAACAGGCAAAGCCAGGTTAATAGTTGTTGCCCATTCAGTGACGTGCAGTTTTGAGGAATGTCTCCATGGAAGACTCTTATTTTCGGGAAAGAAAACAAAGGCTCAGGCCTGGCTGGCAAACGAAGCGAAGAGCCATTGTATTCATTATTAGACGCCGTGTCAAAAGAGCAAAAGTTTCAGCATTCACGGTGATGAAGCATGCTTTGCTACCAATGGTGTGGAGATTGGTTCAGTCAGTGCAGCACCTCAAGTTGCTCTGGTCACCACATGCTCCTGATGGTGTAGGGCATATAGGGAAGCTTGGCATCAGGGAGGGCATGCACAGAACAGCTTATCAGAGACTGCCAATGCGTGGCAGTGCAGCGCACGCTTCAATAGGTGTCCCGGGAAGACCACCTTCACCACCAGTTTTGCATAGGCTCTCCGTGCTTATCCATACATGAAAACGGCACAGCATTGGTAGTCTTTTTAGGTTTAAATGCAATAGGGAAAACAATTTAGAATTCTCCCCATAAACAAATAATGCTTCCTGTCGTAACTGTGGAGCACTAAGGTCACTCATTGGGGCATTTAGGTATTGCAGGTTTCGATCTGTGAAACGGACGTTCCCTCTCGGGAGCAAAGGCCCTGTATGGAAAGGAACACAAGTCAAGGGGAAAGAGTGAGAACGAGGTATTACAGCAGGCAGCAGTGAAGTATAAAAGTCATAGCAAAGAGATAAGGCTGCAGCACACATTGGGCACAGACTCCACAAGGAAGATGCCTGTGCACGACGTCCTCAGAAAGGCTATTCCGAACAGCGATCCACAGTGTAATTGCTTTCCTTAAGAGGAAATTCAGAATTCAGAATTCTCCGGGTCACACGTATGCTTTCCACAAGTAACTGTGACTGTCTCAGATCCTTCTTTGCGGCACAGTGGGGTGAGCATTCTGAATGTGAAAGTTTGACAAGCTGCACCCAAGCAGTCCTGTAGAGCGTAATCTACATGAAAGGGAACAGTGAGAATCAGGAATTACAGCATGCACCAATGCTTCTAGGATCAGTGCAGGAAGTAACAGTGCAGCTTCTTTGCACACAGCACTATCAAGGAAGATTGACATTCAAAACAAACACAACCAAGGCAGTGCTCTTCTCGTCAGTGCATTTGGCAGAGCATCTGTGTATCTGACCACACAAAAATTTGTAAAGCAGAAAAACTTCAGATGTCCGGTGACTTCAGCAGGCAATGCATTCTTCTCTACTGGGGAGTTCCCATTGCCGTGTGGCACCCTTAGCTGCACATTTTACGTGTCCTATGAATGAATTCAGGTCAAACAATGCACTCTGCAGAGCCAACGCCAAATGAGGAGAAAACTGTGAGACCATGTATTGCAGCATGCACCGAGTTAGAATCAAATTGATAGCCCATAAATAGTGCAGCACACATTTGAAAACTCGTTCCCAAGGAAAATGCACATTACAGCAAGCCTAACAGGCCGTCGATGCTTATTCAGCAAGGCAACGGGAGAGTAACTGCATTTCTTAGCATAGAGAATGCAAGGGGTGAAAATTTTGTGGATTCAAACAGAAAGCCAGTACTGCTTTTCTACTCGTAAGTGTGTAGCATTCCTTTGACTCAGTGGGGCACAATTTACATGCTCATTCCTACATGTGAAGTATTGAGTAAGCTCTGCTAGGCCAAATCAAGCTGTAGCTTGAGATTCTTTGATGGCATACACAAGCCAGAATAAAACTCCTAGGAACTAAATAACAATGCAGGAAATGTTTGACGCAGCGTTTCCAACTGATACACACTCATCAAGCCAGCGAAGCCTGTCAGCTCTTACTCGTAAATGCCATCGCAAGAGCAAATGCTTTTGATAGAAGACCGACAAGCCAAATCCAAACACTTTAGAAGTCAATAGGTGAACAAATAATGCTTTCCAGAATAGCACTGAATCGGTCATTTCACTCAGTGTGGCACCATGGAGCGGTGCATTCTGCTACAGGAAATTGAATTCAGCTCTGCAGGCATATGCACTCAATGTGGAGTAGGAAACATTGAATACAGCTCTGCAGGCATATGCACTCAATGGAGAGAATACACGGTGAAGGGAAACGGGGAGAATCGGTACCACACAACAGGCAAAGCCAGGTTAATAGTTGTTGCCCATTCAGTGACGTGCAGTTTTGAGGAATGTCTCCATGGAAGACTCTTATTTTCGGGAAAGAAAACAAAGGCTCTCAGGCCTGGTGGCAACGAAGCGAAGAGCCATTGTATTCATTATTAGAGCCCGTGTCAAAGAGCAAACGTTTCAGCATTCACGGTGAATGAAGCATGCTTTGCTACCAATGGCTGTGGAGATCTGGTTCCAGTCAGTGCAGCACCTAGTTGCACTCTGGTCACCACATGCTCCTGACTGGTGTAGGGCATATACAGGGAAGCTCTTGGCATCGGGTAGGAGGGCATGCACAGAACCAGCTTATCAGAGACTGCCAATGCGTGGCAGTGCAGCGCACGCTTCAATAGCGTGTCCCGGGAAGACCACCTTCACACAGTTTTGCATAGGCTCTCCGTGCTTATCCATACATGAAACCGGCACAGCATTGGTAGTCCTTTTTAGGTTTAAATGCAAGGGAAAACCATTTAGAATTCCCCATAACAAATAATGCTCTCTGTCCGTAACTGTGGAGCACTAAGGTCACTCATTGGGGCATTTAGGTATTGCAGGTTTCGATCTGTGAAACCGGACGTTCCCTCTCGGGAGCAAAGGCCTGTATGGAAAGGAACAAGTCAAGGGGAAAGAGTGAGAACGAGGTATTACAGCAGGCAGCAGTGAGGTAAAAGTCATAGCAAAGAGATAGGCTGCAGCACACATTGGGCACAGACTCCACCAAGGAGATGCCTGTGCACGACCGTCCTCAGAAAGGCTATTCGAACAGCGATCCACAGTGTAATTGCTTTCCTTAAGAGGAAATTCAGAATTCAGAATTCTCCGGGTCACACGTAATGCTTTCCACAAGTAACTGTGACTGTCTCAGATCCTTCTTTGCGGCACAGTGGGGTTGAGCATTCCTGAATGTGAAAGTTTGAAAAGCTGCACGCCAAGCAGTCACCTGTAGAGCGTAATCTACATGAAAGGGAACAAGTGAGAATCAGGAATTACAGCATGCACCAATGCCTTCTAGGACTCAGTGCCAGGAAGTAACAGTGCAGCTTCTTTGCACACAGCACTATCAAGGAAGATTGACATTCAAAAAAAAACAAACCAAGGCAGTCCGCTCTTCTCCGTCAGTGCATTTGGCAGAGCATCTGTGTATCTGACCACACAAAAATTTGTAAAGCAGAAACACTTCAGATGTCACCGGTGACTTCAGCAGGCAATGCATTCTTCCTCTACTGGGGAGTTCCATTGCCCCCGTGTGGCACCTTAAGCTGCACATTCCATTACGTGTCTATGAATGAACTTCAGGTCAACAAATGCACTCTGCAGAGCCTAACGCCAAATGAGGAGAAAACTGTGAGACCATGTATTGCAGCATGCACGAGTTAGAATCAAATTGATAGCCATAAATAGTGCAGCACACATTTGAAAACCTCGTCCCAAGGAAAATGCACATTCACAGCAAGCCTAACAGAGGCCGTCGATGCTTATTCAGCAAGGCAAACGGGAGAGTAACTGCATTTCTTAGCATAGAGAAATGCAAGGGGTGAAATTTTTGTGGATTCAAACAGAAAGCCAGTACTGCTTTTCTACTCGTAAGTGTGTAGCATTCCTTTGACTCAGTGGGGCACAATTTACATGCTCATTCCTACATGTGAAGTATTGACGTAAGGCTCTGCTAGGCCAAATCAAGCTGTAGCTTGAGATTCTTTGATGGCACCATACACAAGCCAGAATAAAACTCCTAGGAACTAAATAACAATGCAGGAAATGTTTGACGCAGCGTTTCCCAACCTGATACACACTCCATCAAGCCAGCGAAGCCTGTCAGCTCTTACTCGTAAATGCCATCGCAAGAGCAAATGCTTTTGATAGAAGACCGACAAGCCAAATCCAAAACACTTTAGAAGTCAATAGGTGAACAAATAATGCTTTCAGAATAGCACTGAATCGGTCATTTCACTCAGTGTGGCACCATGGAGCGGTGCATTCTGCTACAGGAAACATTGAATTCAGCTCTGCCAGGCATATGCACTCAATGGAGTAGGAAACATTGAATACAGCTCTGCCAGGCATATGCACTCAATGGAGTAGAATACACGGTGAAGGGAAACGGGGAGAATCCGGTACACACAACAGGCAAAGCCAGGTTAATAGTTGTTGCCCATTCAGTGACGTGCAGTTTTGAGGAATGTCTCCATGGAAGACTCTTATTTTCGGGAAAGAAAACAAGGCTCTCAGGCCTGGCTGGCAAACGAAGCCGAAGAGCCATTGTATTCATTATTAGACGGTGTCAAAAGAGCAAACGTTTCAGCATTCACGGTGAATGAAGCATGCTTTGCTACCAATGGCTGTGGAGATCTGGTTCCAGTCAGTGCAGCACCTCAAGTTGCACTCTGGTCACCACATGCTCCCTGACTGGTGTAGGGCATATACAGGGAAGCTCTTGGCATCGGGTAGGAGGGCATGCACAGAACCAGCTTATCAGAGATGCCAATGCGTGGCAGTGCAGCGCACGCTTCAATAGCGTGTCCCGGGAAGACCCACCTTCACCACCAGTTTTGCATAGGCTCTCCGTGCTTATCCATACATGAAACCGGCACAGCATTGGTAGTCCTTTTTAGGTTTAAATGCAATAGGGAAAACCAATTTAGAATTCTCCCCATAAACAAATAATGCTCTCTGTCCGTAACTGTGGAGCACTAAGGTCACTCATTGGGGCATTTAGGTATTGCAGGTTTCGATCTGTGAAACCGGACGTTCCCTCGGGAGCAAAGGCCCTGTATGGAAAGGAACACAAGTCAAGGGGAAAGAGTGAGAACGAGGTATTACAGCAGGCAGCAGTGAAGTATAAAAGTCATAGCAAAGAGATAAGGCTGCAGCACACATTGGGCACAGACTCCACCAAGGAAGATGCCTGTGCACGACCGTCCTCAGAAAGGCTATTCCGAACAGCGATCCACAGTGTAATTGCTTTCCTTAAGAGGAAATTCAGAATTCAGAATTCTCCGGGTCACACGTAATGCTTTCCCACAAGTAACTGTGACTGTCTCAGATCCTTCTTTGCGGCACAGTGGGGTTGAGCATTCCTGAATGTGAAAGTTTGACAAGCTGCACGCCCAAGCAGTCACCTGTAGAGCGTAATCTACATGAAAGGGAACAAGTGAGAATCAGGAATTACAGCATGCACCAATGCCTTCTAGGACTCAGTGCCAGGAAGTAACAGTGCAGCTTCCTTTGCACACAGCACTATCCAAGGAAGATTGACATTCAAAACAAACACAACCAAGGCAGTCCGCTCTTCTCCGTCAGTGCATTTGGCAGAGCATCTGTGTATCTGACCACACAAAAATTTGTAAAGCAGAAACACTTCAGATGTCACCCGGTGACTTCAGCAGGCAATGCATTCTTCCTCTACTGGGGAGTTCCATTGCCCCCGTGTGGCACCCTTAAGCTGCACATTCCATTACGTGTCCTATGAATGAACTTCAGGTCAAACAAATGCACTCTGCAGAGCCTAACGCCAAATGAGGAGAAACTGTGTGAGACCATGTATTGCAGCATGCACCGAGTTAGAATCAAATTGATAGCCATAATAGTGCAGCACACATGGAAACCTCGTTCCCAAGGAAAATGCACATTCACAGCAAGCCTAACAGAGGCGTCGATGCTTATTCAGCAAGGCAAACGGGAGAGTAACTGCATTTCTTAGCATAGAGAAATGCCAAGGGGTGAAAATTTTGTGGATTCAAACAGAAAGCCAGTACTGCTTTTTATCGTAAGTGTGTAGCATTCCTTTGACTCAGTGGGGCACAATTTACATGCTCATTCCTACATGTGAAGTATTGACGTAAGGCTCTGCTAGGCCAAATCAAGCTGTAGCTTGAGATTCTTTGATGGCACCATACCAAGCCAGAATAAAACTCCTAGGAACTAAATAACAATGCAGGAAATGTTTGACGCAGCGTTTCCCAACTGATACACACTATCAAGCAGCGAAGCCTGTCAGCTCTTACTCGTAAATGCCATCGCAGAGCAAATGCTTTTGATAGAAGACGACAAGCCAAATCCAAAACACTTTAGAAGTCAATAGGTGAACAAATAATGCTTTCCAGAATAGCACTGAATCGGTCATTTCACTCAGTGTGGCACATGGAGCGGTGCATTCTGCTACAGGAAACATTGAATTCAGCTCTGCCAGGCATATGCACTCAATGGAGTAGGAAACATTGAATACAGCTCTGCCAGGCATATGCACTCAATGGAGTAGAATACACGGTGAAGGGAAACGGGGAGAATCCGGTACCACACAACAGGCAAAGCCAGGTTAATAGTTGTTGCCCATTCAGTGACGTGCAGTTTTGAGGAATGTCTCCATGGAAGACTCTTATTTTCGGAAAGAAAACAAAGGCTCTCAGGCCTGGCTGGCAAACGAAGCCGAAGAGCCATTGTATTCATTATTAGACGCCGTGTCAAAAGAGCAAACGTTTCAGCATTCACCGGTGAATGAAGCATGCTTTGCTACCAATGGCTGTGGAGATCTGGTTCCAGTCAGTGCAGCACCTCAAGTTGCACTCTGGTCACCACATGCTCCCTGACTGGTGTAGGGCATATACAGGGAAGCTCTTGGCATCGGGTAGGAGGGCATGCACAGAACCAGCTTATCAGAGACTGCCAATGCGTGGCAGTGCAGCGCACGCTTCAATAGCGTGTCCCGGGAAGACCCACCTTCACCACCAGTTTTGCATAGGCTCTCCGTGCTTATCCATACATGAAACCGGCACAGCATTGGTAGTCCTTTTTAGGTTTAAATGCAAAAAGGAAAACCAATTTAGAATTCTCCCCATAAACAAATAATGCTCTCCTGTCCGTAACTGTGGAGCACTAAGGTCACTCATTGGGGCATTTAGGTATTGCAGGTTTCGATCTGTGAAACCGGACGTTCCCTCTCGGGAGCAAAGGCCCTGTATGGAAAGGAAACACAGTCAAGGGAAAAAGTGAGTGAACGAGGTATTACAGCAGGCAGCAGTGAAGTATAAAAGTCATAGCAAAGAGATAAGGCTGCAGCACACATTGGGCACAGACTCCACCAAGGAAGATGCCTGTGCACGACCGTCCTCAGAAAGGCTATTCCGAACAGCGATCCACAGTGTAATTGCTTTCCTTAAGAGGAAATTCAGAATTCAGAATTCTCCGGGTCACACGTAATGCTTTCCCACAAGTAACTGTGACTGTCTCAGATCCTTCTTTGCGGCACAGTGGGGTTGAGCATTCCTGAATGTGAAAGTTTGACAAGCTGCACGCCAAGCAGTCACCTGTAGAGCGTAATCTACATGAAAGGGAACAAGTGAGAATCAGGAATTACAGCATGCACCAATGCCTTCTAGGACTCAGTGCCAGGAAGTAACAGTGCAGCTTCCTTTGCACACAGCACTATCCAAGGAAGATTGACATTCAAAACAAACACAACCAAGGCAGTCCGCTCTTCTCCGTCAGTGCATTTGGCAGAGCATCTGTGTATCTGACCACACAAAAATTTGTAAAGCAGAAACACTTCAGATGTCACCGGTGACTTCAGCAGGCAATGCATTCTTCCTCTACTGGGGAGTTCCCATTGCCCCCGTGTGGCACCCTTAAGCTGCACATTCCATTACGTGTCCTATGAATGAACTTCAGGTCAAACAAATGCACTCTGCAGAGCCTAACGCCAAATGAGGAGAAAACTGTGAGACCATGTATTGCAGCATGCACCGAGTTAGAATCAAATTGATAGCCCATAAATAGTGCAGCACACATTGAAAACCTCGTTCCCAAGGAAAATGCACATTCACAGCAAGCCTAACAGAGGCCGTCGATGCTTATTCAGCAAGGCAACGGGAGAGTAACTGCATTTCTTAGCATAGAGAAATGCCAAGGGGTGAAAATTTTGTGGATTCAAACAGAAAGCCAGTACTGCTTTTCTACTCGTAAGTGTGTAGCATTCCTTTGACTCAGTGGGGCACAATTTACATGCTCATTCCTACATGTGAAGTATTGACGTAAGGCTCTGCTAGGCCAAATCAAGCTGTAGCTTGAGATTCTTTGATGGCACCATACACCAAGCCAGAATAAAACTCCTAGGAACTAAATAACAATGCAGGAAATGTTTGACGCAGCGTTTCCCAACCTGATACACACTCCATCAAGCCAGCGAAGCCTGTCAGCTCTTACTCGTAAATGCCATCGCAAGAGCAAATGCTTTTGATAGAAGACCGACAAGCCAAATCCAAAACACTTTAGAAGTCAATAGGTGAACAAATAATGCTTTCCCAGAATAGCACTGAATCGGTCATTTCACTCAGTGTGGCACCATGGAGCGGTGCATTCTGCTACAGGAAACATTGAATTCAGCTCTGCCAGGCATATGCACTCAATGGAGTAGGAAACATTGAATACAGCTCTGCCAGGCATATGCACTCAATGGAGTAGAATACGGTGAAGGGAAACGGGGAGAATCCGGTACCACACAACAGGCAAAGCCAGGTTAATAGTTGTTGCCCCATTCAGTGACGTGCAGTTTTGAGGAATGTCTCCCATGGAAGACTCTTATTTTCGGGAAAGAAAACAAAGGCTCTCAGGCCTGGCTGGCAAACGAAGCCGAAGAGCCATTGTATTCATTATTAGACGCCGTGTCAAAAGAGCAAACGTTTCAGCATTCACGGTGAATGAAGCATGCTTTGCTACCAATGGCTGTGGAGATCTGGTTCCAGTCAGTGCAGCACCTCAAGTTGCACTCTGGTCACCACATGCTCCCTGACTGGTGTAGGGCATATACAGGGAAGCTCTTGGCATCGGGTAGGAGGGCATGCACAGAACCAGCTTATCAGAGACTGCAATGCGTGGCAGTGCAGCGCACGCTTCAATAGCGTGTCCCGGGAAGACCACCTTCACCACCAGTTTTGCATAGGCTCTCCGTGCTTATCCATACATGAAACCGGCACAGCATTGGTAGTCCTTTTTAGGTTTAAATGCAATAGGGAAAACCAATTTAGAATTCTCCCATAAACAAATAATGCTCTCCTGTCCGTAACTGTGGAGCACTAAGGTCACTCATTGGGGCATTTAGGTATTGCAGGTTTCGATCTGTGAAACCGGACGTTCCCTCTCGGGAGCAAAGGCCCTGTATGGAAAGGAACAAGTCAAGGGAAAGAGTGAGAACGAGGTATTACAGCAGGCAGCAGTGAAGTATAAAAGTCATAGCAAAGAGATAAGGCTGCAGCACACATTGGGCACAGACTCCACCAAGGAAGATGCCTGTGCACGACCGTCCTCAGAAAGGCTATTCCGAACAGCGATCCACAGTGTAATTGCTTTCCCTTAAGAGGAAATTCAGAATTCAGAATTCTCCCGGGTCACACGTAATGCTTTCCCACAAGTAACTGTGACTGTCTCAGATCCTTCTTTGCGGCACAGTGGGGTTGAGCATTCCTGAATGTGAAAGTTTGACAAGCTGCACGCCCAAGCAGTCCCTGTAGAGCGTAATCTACATGAAAGGGAACAAGTGAGAATCAGGAATTACAGCATGCACCAATGCCTTCTAGGACTCAGTGCCAGGAAGTAACAGTGCAGCTTCCTTTGCACACAGCACTATCCAAGGAAGATTGACATTCAAAACAAACACAACCAAGGCAGTCCGCTCTTCTCCGTCAGTGCATTTGGCAGAGCATCTGTGTATCTGACCACACAAAAATTTGTAAAGCAGAAACACTTCAGATGTCACCGGTGACTTCAGCAGGCAATGCATTCTTCCTCTACTGGGGAGTTCCCATTGCCCCCGTGTGGCACCCTTAAGCTGCACATTCCATTACGTGTCCTATGAATGAACTTCAGGTCAAACAAATGCACTCTGCAGAGCCTAACGCCAAATGAGGAGAAAACTGTGAGACCCATGTATTGCAGCATGCACCGAGTTAGAATCAAATTGATAGCCCATAAATAGTGCAGCACACATTTGAAAACCTCGTTCCCAAGGAAAATGCACATTCACAGCAAGCCTAACAGAGGCCGTCGATGCTTATTCAGCAAGGCAAACGGGAGAGTAACTGCATTTCTTAGAGAAATGCCAAGGGGTGAAAATTTTGTGGATTCAAACAGAAAGCCAGTACTGCTTTTCTACTCGTAAGTGTGTAGCATTCCTTTGACTCAGTGGGGCACAATTTACATGCTCATTCTACATGTGAAGTATTGACGTAAGGCTCTGCTAGGCCAAATCAAGCTGTAGCTTGAGATTCTTTGATGGCCATACACCAAGCCAGAATAAAACTCCTAGGAACTAAATAACAATGCAGGAAATGTTTGACGCAGCGTTTCCCAACCTGATACACACTCCCATCAAGCCAGCGAAGCCTGTCAGCTCTTACTCGTAAATGCCATCGCAAGAGCAAATGCTTTTGATAGAAGACCGACAAGCCAAATCAAAAACACTTTAGAAGTCAATAGGTGAACAAATAATGCTTTCCAGAATAGCACTCAATCGGTCATTTCACTCAGTGTGGCACCATGGAGCGGTGCATTCTGCTACAGGAAACATTGAATTCAGCTCTGCCAGGCATATGCACTCAATGGAGTAGGAAACATTGAATACAGCTCTGCCAGGCATATGCACTCAATGGAGTAGAATACACGGTGAAGGGAAACGGGGAGAATCGGTACCACACAACAGGCAAAGCCAGGTTAATAGTTGTTGCCCCATTCAGTGACGTGCAGTTTTGAGGAATGTCTCCCATGGAAGACTCTTATTTTCGGGAAAGAAAACAAAGGCTCTCAGGCCTGGCTGGCAAACGAAGCCGAAGAGCCATTGTATTCATTATTAGACGCCCGTGTCAAAAGAGCAAACGTTTCAGCATTCACGGTGAATGAAGCATGCTTTGCTACCAATGGCTGTGGAGATCTGGTTCCAGTCAGTGCAGCACCTCAAGTTGCACTCTGGTCACCACATGCTCCCTGACTGGTGTAGGGCATATACAGGGAAGCTCTTGGCATCGGGTAGGAGGGCATGCACAGAACCAGCTTATCAGAGACTGCCAATGCGTGGCAGTGCAGCGCACGCTTCAATAGCGTGTCCCGGGAAGACCCACCTTCACCACCAGTTTTGCATAGGCTCTCCGTGCTTATCCATACATGAAACCGGCACAGCATTGGTAGTCCTTTTTAGGTTTAAATGCAATAGGAAAACCAATTTAGAATTCTCCCATAAACAAATAATGCTCTCCTGTCCGTAACTGTGGAGCACTAAGGTCACTCATTGGGGCATTTAGGTATTGCAGGTTTCGATCTGTGAAACCCGGACGTTCCCTCTCGGGAGCAAAGGCCCTGTATGGAAAGGAACACAAGTCAAGGGGAAAGAGTGAGAACGAGGTATTACAGCAGGCAGCAGTGAAGTATAAAAGTCATAGCAAAGAGATAAGGCTGCAGCACACATTGGGCACAGACTCCACCAAGGAAGATGCCTGTGCACGACCGTCCTCAGAAAGGCTATTCCGAACAGCGATCCACAGTGTAATTGCTTTCCTTAAGAGGAAATTCAGAATTCAGAATTCTCCCGGGTCACACGTAATGCTTTCCCACAAGTAACTGTGACTGTCTCAGATCCTTCTTTGCGGCACAGTGGGGTTGAGCATTCCTGAATGTGAAAGTTTGACAAGCTGCACGCCCAAGCAGTCACCCTGTAGAGCGTAATCTACATGAAAGGGAACAAGTGAGAATCAGGAATTACAGCATGCTCAATGCCTTCTAGGACTCAGTGCCAGGAAGTAACAGTGCAGCTTCCTTTGCACACAGCACTATCCAAGGAAGATTGACATTCAAAACAAACACAACCGAGGCAGTCCGCTCTTCTCCGTCAGTGCATTTGGCAGAGCATCTGTGTATCTGACCACACAAAAATTTGTAAAGCAGAACACTTCAGATGTCACCCGGTGACTTCAGCAGGCAATGCATTCTTCCTCTACTGGGGAGTTCCCATTGCCCCCGTGTGGCACCCTTAAGCTGCACATTCCATTACGTGTCCTATGAATGAACTTCAGGTCAAACAAATGCACTCTGCAGAGCCTAACGCCAAATGAGGAGAAAACTGTGAGACCATGTATTGCAGCATGCACCGAGTTAGAATCAAATTGATAGCCCATAAATAGTGCAGCACACATTTGAAAACCTCGTTCCCAAGGAAAATGCACATTCACAGCAAGCCTAACAGAGGCCGTCGATGCTTATTCAGCAAGGCAAACGGGAGAGTAACTGCATTTCTTAGCATAGAGAAATGCCAAGGGGTGAAAATTTTGTGGATTCAAACAGAAAGCCAGTACTGCTTTTCTACTCGTAAGTGTGTAGCATTCCTTTGACTCAGTGGGGCACAATTTACATGCTCATTCCTACATGTGAAGTATTGACGTAAGGCTCTGCTAGGCCAAATCAAGCTGTAGCTTGAGATTCTTTGATGGCACCATACACCAAGCCAGAATAAAACTCCTAGGAACTAAATAACAATGCAGGAAATGTTTGACGCAGCGTTTCCAACCTGATACACACTCCCATCAAGCCAGCGAAGCCTGTCAGCTCTTACTCGTAAATGCCATCGCAAGAGCAAATGCTTTTGATAGAAGACCGACAAGCCAAATCCAAAACACTTTAGAAGTCAATAGGTGAACAAATAATGCTTTCCCAGAATAGCACTGAATCGGTCATTTCACTCAGTGTGGCCATGGAGCGGTGCATTCTGCTACAGGAAACATTGAATTCAGCTCTGCCAGGCATATGCACTCAATGGAGTAGGAAACATTGAATACAGCTCTGCCAGGCATATGCACTCAATGGAGTAGAATACACGGTGAAGGGAAACGGGGAGAATCCGGTACCACACAACAGAAAAGCCAGGTTAATAGTTGTTGCCCCATTCAGTGACGTGCAGTTTTGAGGAATGTCTCCCATGGAAGACTCTTATTTTCGGGAAAGAAAACAAAGGCTCTCAGGCTGGCTGGCAAACGAAGCCGAAGAGCCATTGTATTCATTATTAGACGCCCGTGTCAAAAGAGCAAACGTTTCAGCATTCACCGGTGAATGAAGCATGCTTTGCTACCAATGGCTGTGGAGATGGTTCCAGTCAGTGCAGCACCTCAAGTTGCACTCTGGTCACCACATGCTCCCTGACTGGTGTAGGGCATATACAGGGAAGCTCTTGGCATCGGGTAGGAGGGCATGCACAGAACCAGCTTATCAGAGACTGCCAATGCGTGGCAGTGCAGCGCACGCTTCAATAGCGTGTCCCGGGAAGACCCACCTTCACCACCAGTTTTGCATAGGCTCTCCGTGCTTATCCATACATGAAACCGGCACAGCATTGGTAGTCCTTTTTAGGTTTAAATGCAATAGGGAAAACCAATTTAGAATTCTCCCATAAACAAATAATGCTCTTGTCCGTAACTGTGGAGCACTAAGGTCACTCATTGGGGCATTTAGGTATTGCAGGTTTCGATCTGTGAAACCGGACGTTCCCTCTCGGGAGCAAAGGCCCTGTATGGAAAGGAACACAAGTCAAGGGGAAAGAGTGAGAACGAGGTATTACAGCAGGCAGCAGTGAAGTATAAAAGTCATAGCAAAGAGATAAGGCTGCAGCACACATTGGGCACAGACTCCACCAAGGAAGATGCCTGTGCACGACCGTCCTCAGAAAGGCTATTCCGAACAGCGATCCACAGTGTAATTGCTTTCCCTTAAGAGGAAATTCAGAATTCAGAATTCTCCCGGGTCACACGTAATGCTTTCCACAAGTAACTGTGACTGTCTCAGATCCTTCTTTGCGGCACAGTGGGGTTGAGCATTCCTGAATGTGAAAGTTTGACAAGCTGCACGCCAAGCAGTCACCCTGTAGAGCGTAATCTACATGAAAGGGAACAAGTGAGAATCAGGAATTACAGCATGCACCAATGCCTTCTAGGACTCAGTGCCAGGAAGTAACAGTGCAGCTTCCTTTGCACACAGCACTATCCAAGGAAGATTGACATTCAAAACAAACACAACCAAGGCAGTCCGCTCTTCTCCGTCAGTGCATTTGGCAGAGCATCTGTGTATCTGACCACACAAAATTTGTAAAGCAGAAACACTTCAGATGTCACCCGGTGACTTCAGCAGGCAATGCATTCTTCCTCTACTGGGGAGTTCCATTGCCCCCCGTGTGGCACCCTTAAGCTGCACATTCCATTACGTGTCCTATGAATGAACTTCAGGTCAAACAAATGCACTCTGCAGAGCCTAACGCCAAATGAGGAGAAAACTGTGAGACCCATGTATTGCAGCATGCACCGAGTTAGAATCAAATTGATAGCCCATAAATAGTGCAGCACACATTGAAAACCTCGTTCCCAAGGAAAATGCACATTCACAGCAAGCCTAACAGAGGCCGTCGATGCTTATTCAGCAAGGCAAACGGGAGAGTAACTGCATTTCTTAGCATAGAGAAATGCCAAGGGGTGAAAATTTTGTGGATTCAAACAGAAAGCCAGTACTGCTTTTCTACTCGTAAGTGTGTAGCATTCCTTTGACTCAGTGGGGCACAATTTACATGCTCATTCCTACATGTGAAGTATTGACGTAAGGCTCTGCTAGGCCAAATCAAGCTGTAGCTTGAGATTCTTTGATGGCACCATACACAAGCCAGAATAAAACTCCTAGGAACTAAATAACAATGCAGGAAATGTTTGACGCAGCGTTTCCAACTGATACACACTCCCATCAAGCCAGCGAAGCCTGTCAGCTCTTACTCGTAAATGCCATCGCAAGAGCAAATGCTTTTGATAGAAGACCGACAAGCCAAATCCAAAACACTTTAGAAGTCAATAGGTGAACAAATAATGCTTTCCCAGAATAGCACTGAATCGGTCATTTCACTCAGTGTGGCACCATGGAGCGGTGCATTCTGCTACAGGAAACATTGAATTCAGCTCTGCCAGGCATATGCACTCAATGGAGTAGGAAACATTGAATACAGCTCTGCCAGGCATATGCACTCAATGGAGTAGAATACACGGTGAAGGGGAAACGGGGAGAATCCGGTACACACAACAGGCAAAGCCAGGTTAATAGTTGTTGCCCCATTCAGTGACGTGCAGTTTTGAGGAATGTCTCCATGGAAGACTCTTATTTTCGGGAAAGAAAACAAAGGCTCTCAGGCCTGGCTGGCAAACGAAGCCGAAGAGCCATTGTATTCATTATTAGACGCCCGTGTCAAAAGAGCAAACGTTTCAGCATTCACCGGTGAATGAAGCATGCTTTGCTACCAATGGCTGTGGAGATCTGGTTCCAGTCAGTGCAGCACCTCAAGTTGCACTCTGGTCACCACATGCTCCCTGACTGGTGTAGGGCATATACAGGGAAGCTCTTGGCATCGGGTAGGGAGGCATGCACAGAACCAGCTTATCAGAGACTGCCAATGCGTGGCAGTGCAGCGCACGCTTCAATAGCGTGTCCCGGGAAGACCCACCTTCACCACCAGTTTTGCATAGGCTCTCGTGCTTATCCATACATGAAACCGGCACAGCATTGGTAGTCCTTTTTAGGTTTAAATGCAATAGGGAAAACCAATTTAGAATTCTCCCATAAACAAATAATGCTCTCCTGTCCGTAACTGTGGAGCACTAAGGTCACTCATTGGGGCATTTAGGTATTGCAGGTTTCGATCTGTGAAACCGGACGTTCCCTCTCGGGAGCAAAGGCCCTGTATGGAAAGGAACACAAGTCAAGGGGAAAGAGTGAGAACGAGGTATTACAGCAGGCAGCAGTGAAGTATAAAAGTCATAGCAAAGAGATAAGGCTGCAGCACACATTGGGCACAGACTCCACCAAGGAAGATGCCTGTGCACGACCGTCCTCAGAAAGGCTATCCGAACAGCGATCCACAGTGTAATTGCTTTCCTTAAGAGGAAATTCAGAATTCAGAATTCTCCGGGTCACACGTAATGCTTTCACAAGTAACTGTGACTGTCTCAGATCCTTCTTTGCGGCACAGTGGGGTTGAGCATTCCTGAATGTGAAAGTTTGACAAGCTGCACGCCAAGCAGTCACCCTGTAGAGCGTAATCTACATGAAAGGGACAAGTGAGAATCAGGAATTACAGCATGCACCAATGCCTTCTAGGACTCAGTGCCAGGAAGTAACAGTGCAGCTTCCTTTGCACACAGCACTATCCAAGGAAGATTGACATTCAAAACAAACACAAAAGGCAGTCCGCTCTTCTCCGTCAGTGCATTTGGCAGAGCATCTGTGTATCTGACCACACAAAAATTTGTAAAGCAGAAACACTTCAGATGTCACCGGTGACTTCAGCAGGCAATGCATTCTTCCTCTACTGGGGAGTTCCCATTGCCCCCGTGTGGCACCCTTAAGCTGCACATTCCATTACGTGTCCTATGAATGAACTTCAGGTCAAACAAATGCACTCTGCAGAGCCTAACGCCAAATGAGGAGAAAACTGTGAGACCCATGTATTGCAGCATGCACCGAGTTAGAATCAAATTGATAGCCCATAAATAGTGCAGCACACATTTGAAAACTCGTTCCCAAGGAAAATGCACATTCACAGCAAGCCTAACAGAGGCCGTCGATGCTTATTCAGCAAGGCAAACGGGAGAGTAACTGCATTTCTTAGCATAGAGAAATGCCAAGGGGTGAAAATTTTGTGGATTCAAACAGAAAGCCAGTACTGCTTTTCTACTCGTAAGTGTGTAGCATTCCTTTGACTCAGTGGGGCACAATTTACATGCTCATTCCTACATGTGAAGTATTGACGTAAGGCTCTGCTAGGCCAAATCAAGCTGTAGCTTGAGATTCTTTGATGGCACCATACACCAAGCCAGAATAAAACTCCTAGGAACTAAATAACAATGCAGGAAATGTTTGACGCAGCGTTCCCAACCTGATACACACTCCCATCAAGCCAGCGAAGCCTGTCAGCTCTTACTCGTAAATGCCATCGCAAGAGCAAATGCTTTTGATAGAAGACCGACAAGCCAAATCCAAAACACTTTAGAAGTCAATAGGTGAACAAATAATGCTTTCCAGAATAGCACTGAATCGGTCATTTCACTCAGTGTGGCACCATGGAGCGGTGCATTCTGCTACAGGAAACATTGAATTCAGCTCTGCCAGGCATATGCACTCAATGGAGTAGGAAACATTGAATACAGCTCTGCCAGGCATATGCACTCAATGGAGTAGAATACACGGTGAAGGGAAACGGGGAGAATCCGGTACCACACAACAGGCAAAGCCAGGTTAATAGTTGTTGCCCCATTCAGTGACGTGCAGTTTTGAGGAATGTCTCCCATGGAAGACTTATTTTCGGGAAAGAAAACAAAGGCTCTCAGGCCTGGCTGGCAAACGAAGCCGAAGAGCCATTGTATTCATTATTAGACGCCCGTGTCAAAAGAGCAAACGTTTCAGCATTCACGGTGAATGAAGCATGCTTTGCTACCAATGGCTGTGGAGATCTGGTTCCAGTCAGTGCAGCACCTCAAGTTGCACTCTGGTCACCACATGCTCCCTGACTGGTGTAGGGCATATACAGGGAAGCTCTTGGCATCAGGTAGGAGGGCATGCACAGAACCAGCTTATCAGAGACTGCCAATGCGTGGCAGTGCAGCGCACGCTTCAATAGCGTGTCCGGAAGACCCACCTTCACCACCAGTTTTGCATAGGCTCTCCGTGCTTATCCATACATGAAACCGGCACAGCATTGGTAGTCCTTTTTAGGTTTAAATGCAATAGGGAAAACCAATTTAGAATTCTCCATAAACAAATAATGCTCTCTGTCCGTAACTGTGGAGCACTAAGGTCACTCATTGGGGCATTTAGGTATTGCAGGTTTCGATCTGTGAAACCGGACGTTCCCTCTCGGGAGCAAAGGCCTGTATGGAAAGGAACACAAGTCAAGGGGAAAGAGTGAGAACGAGGTATTACAGCAGGCAGCAGTGAAGTATAAAAGTCATAGCAAAGAGATAAGGCTGCAGCACACTTGGGCACAGACTCACCAAGGAAGATGCCTGTGCACGACCGTCCTCAGAAAGGCTATTCCGAACAGCGATCCACAGTGTAATTGCTTTCCCTTAAGAGGAAATTCAGAATTCAGAAATTCCCGGGTCACACGTAATGCTTTCCACAAGTAACTGTGACTGTCTCAGATCCTTCTTTGCGGCACAGTGGGGTTGAGCATTCCTGAATGTGAAAGTTTGACAAGCTGCACGCCCAAGCAGTCACCCTGTAGAGCGTAATCTACATGAAAGGGAACAAGTGAGAATCAGGAATTACAGCATGCACCAATGCCTTCTAGGACTCAGTGCCAGGAAGTAACAGTGCAGCTTCCTTTGCACACAGCACTATCCAAGGAAGATTGACATTCAAAACAAACACAACCAAGCAGTCGCTTTTCGTCAGTGCATTTGGCAGAGCATCTGTGTATCTGACACAAAAATTTGTAAAGCAGAAACACTTCAGATGTCACCGGTGACTTCAGCAGGCAATGCATTCTTCCTCTACTGGGGAGTCCCATTGCCCCCGTGTGGCACCTTAAGCTGCACATTCCATTACGTGTCCTATGAATGAACTTCAGGTCAAACAAATGCACTCTGCAGAGCCTAACGCCAAATGAGGAGAAAACTGTGAGACCATGTATTGCAGCATGCACCGAGTTAGAATCAAATTGATAGCCCATAAATAGTGCAGCACATTTGAAAACTCGTTCCAAGGAAAATGCACATTCACAGCAAGCCTAACAGAGGCCGTCGATGCTTATTCAGCAAGGCAAACGGGAGAGTAACTGCATTTTTAGCATAGAGAAATGCCAAGGGGTGAAAATTTTGTGGATTCAAACAGAAAGCCAGTACTGCTTTTCTATCGTAAGTGTGTAGCATTCCTTTGACTCAGTGGGGCACAATTTATGCTCATTCCTACATGTGAAGTATTGACGTAAGGCTCTGCTAGGCAAATCAAGCTGTAGCTTGAGATTCTTTGATGGCACCATACACCAAGCCAGAATAAAACTCCTAGGAACTAAATAACAATGCAGGAAATGTTTGACGCAGCGTTTCCCAACCTGATACACACTCCCATCAAGCCAGCGAAGCTGTCAGCTTACTCGTAAATGCCATCGCAAGAGCAAATGCTTTTGATAGAAGACCGACAACAAATCCAAAACACTTTAGAAGTCAATAGGTGAACAAATAATGCTTTAGAATAGCACTGAATCGGTCATTTCATCAGTGTCTGGCACATGGAGCGGTGCATTCTGCTACAGGAAACATTGAATTCAGCTCTGCCAGGCATATGCACTCAATGGAGTAGGAAAATTGAATACAGCTCTGCCAGGCATATGCACTCAATGGAGAGAATACGGTGAAGGGAAACGGGGAGAATCCGGTAAACAAAGGCAAAGCCAGGTTAATAGTTGTTGCCCCATTCAGTGAGTGCAGTTTTGAGGAATGTCTCCATGGAAGACTCTTATTTTCGGGAAAGAAAACAAAGGCTCTCAGGCCTGCTGGCAAACGAAGCCGAAGAGCCATTGTATTCATTATTAGACGCCGTGTCAAAAGAGCAAACGTTTCAGCATTCACGGTGAATGAAGCAGCTTTGCTACCAATGGCTGTGGAGATCTGGTTCCAGTCAGTGCAGCACCTCAAGTTGCACTCTGGTCACACATGCTCCTGATGGTGTAGGGCATATACAGGGAAGCTCTTGGCATCGGGTAGGAGGGCATGCACAGAACCAGCTTATCAGAGATGCAATGCGTGGCAGTGCAGCGCACGCTTCAATAGCGTGTCCCGGGAAGACCACCTTCACCACCAGTTTTGCATAGGCTCTCCGTGCTTATCCATACATGAAGCACAGCATTGGTAGTCTTTTTAGGTTTAAATGCAATAGGGAAAACCAATTTAGAATTCTCCATAAACAAATAATGCTCTTGTCCGTAACTGTGGAGCACTAAGGTCACTCATTGGGGCATTTAGGTATTGCAGGTTTCGATCTGTGAAACCGGACGTTCCCTTCGGGAGCAAAGGCCTGTATGGAAAGGAACACAAGTCAAGGGGAAAGAGTGAGAACGAGGTATTACAGCAGGCAGCAGTGAAGTATAAAAGTCATAGCAAAGAGATAAGGCTGCAGCACATTGGGCACAGACTCCACCAAGGAAGATGCCTGTGCACGACGTCCTCAGAAAGGCTATTCCGAACAGCGATCCACAGTGTAATTGCTTTCCTTAAGAGGAAATTCAGAATTCAGAATTTCCCGGGTCACACGTAATGCTTTCCACAAGTAACTGTGACTGTCTCAGATCTTCTTTGCGGCACAGTGGGGTTGAGCATTCCTGAATGTGAAAGTTTGACAAGCTGCACGCCCAAGCAGTCCTGTAGAGCGTAATCTACATGAAAGGGAACAAGTGAGAATCAGGAATTACAGCATGCACCAATGCCTTCTAGGACTCAGTGCAGGAAGTAACAGTGCAGCTTCCTTTGCACACAGCACTATCCAAGGAAGATTGACATTCAAAACAAACACAACCAAGGCAGTCCGCTCTTCTTCGTCAGTGCATTTGCAGAGCATCTGTGTATCTGACCACACAAAAATTTGTAAAGCAGAAACACTTCAGATGTCACCGGTGACTTCAGCAGGCAATGCATTCTTCCTCTACTGGGGAGTTCCCATTGCCCCCGTGTGGCACCTTAAGCTGCACATTCCATTACGTGTCCTATGAATGAACTTCAGGTCAAACAAATGCACTCTGCAGAGCCTAACGCCAAATGAGGAGAAAACTGTGAGCCATGTATTGCAGCATGCACGAGTTAGAATCAAATTGAGCCCATAAATAGTGCAGCACATTTGAAAACCTCGTTCCCAAGGAAAATGCACATTCACAGCAAGCCTACAGAGGCGTCGATGCTTATTCAGCAAGGCAAACGGGAGAGTAACTGCATTTCTTAGCATAGAGAAATGCCAAGGGGTGAAAATTTTGTGGATTCAAACAGAAAGCCAGTACTGCTTTTCTACTCGTAGTGTGTGTAGCATTCCTTTGACTCAGTGGGCATTACATCTGCTCATTCTAATGTGAAGTATTGACGTAAGGCTCTGCTAGGCCAAATCAAGCTGTAGCTTGAGATTCTTTGATGGCACCATACACCAAGCCAGAATAAAACTCTAGGAACTATAACAATGCAGGAAATGTTTGACGCAGCGTTTCCAACTGATACACACTCCCATCAAGCAGCGAAGCCTGTCAGCTCTTACTCGTAAATGCCATCGCAAGAGCAAATGCTTTTGATAGAAGACGACAAGCAAATCCAAAAACTTTAGAAGTCAATAGGTGAACAAATAATGCTTTCAGAATAGCACTGAATCGGTCATTTCACTCAGTGTGGCACCATGGAGCGGTGCATTCTGTACAGGAAACATTGAATTCAGCTCTGCAGGCATATGCACTCAATGGAGTAGGAAACATTGAATACAGCTCTGCAGGCATATGCACTCAATGGAGTAGAATACACGGTGAAGGGAACGGGGAGAATCCGGTACCACACAACAGGCAAAGCCAGGTTAATAGTTGTTGCCCATTCAGTGACGTGCAGTTTTGAGGAATGTCTCCATGGAAGATATTTTCGGGAAAGAAAACAAAGGCTCTCAGGCTGGCTGGCAAACGAAGCGAAGAGCCATTGTATTCATTATTAGACGCCCGTGTCAAAAGAGCAAACGTTTCAGCATTCACGGTGAATGAAGCATGCTTTGCTACCAATGGCTGTGGAGATCTGGTTCCAGTCAGTGCAGCACCTCAAGTTGCACTCTGGTCACACATGCTCCCTGACTGGTGTAGGGCATATACAGGGAAGCTTGGCATCGGGTAGGAGGGCATGCACAGAACCAGCTTATCAGAGACTGCCAATGCGTGGCAGTGCAGCGCACGCTTCAATAGCGTGTCCCGGGAAGACCCACCTTCACCAGTTTTGCATAGGCTCTCCGTGCTTATCCATACATGAAACCGGCACAGCATTGGTAGTTTTTAGGTTTAAATGCAAAGGGAAAACCAATTAGAATTCTCCCATAAACAAATAATGCTCTCCTGTCCGTAACTGTGGAGCACTAAGGTCACTCATTGGGGCATTTAGGTATTGCAGGTTTCGATCTGTGAAACCGGACGTTCCCTCTCGGGAGCAAAGGCCCTGTATGGAAAGGAACACAAGTCAAGGGGAAGAGTGAGAACGAGGTATTACAGCAGGCAGCAGTGAAGTATAAAAGTCATAGCAAAGAGATAAGGCTGCAGCACACATTGGGCACAGACACAAGGAAGATGCCTGTGCACGACCGTCCTCAGAAAGGCTATTCCGAACAGCGATCCACAGTGTAATTGCTTTCCCTTAAGAGGAAATTCAGAATCAGAATTCTCCGGGTCACACGTAATGCTTTCCACAAGTAACTGTGACTGTCTCAGATCCTTCTTTGCGGCACAGTGGGGTTGAGCATTCCTGAATGTGAAAGTTTGACAAGCTGCACGCCAAGCAGTCACCTGTAGAGCGTAATCTACATGAAAGGGAACAAGTGAGAATCAGGAATTACAGCATGCACCAATGCCTTCTAGGACTCAGTGCCAGGAAGTAACAGTGCAGCTTCCTTGCACACAGCACTATCCAAGGAAGATTGACATTCAAAACAAACACAACCAAGGCAGTCCGCTCTTCTCCGTCAGTGCATTTGGCAGAGCATCTGTGTATCTGACACACAAAATTTGTAAAGCAGAAACACTTCAGATGTCACCGGTGACTTCAGCAGGCAATGCATTCTTCTACTGGGGAGTTCCCATGCCCCCCGTGTGGCACCTTAAGCTGCACATTCCATTACGTGTCCTATGAATGAACTTCAGGTCAAACAAATGCACTCTGCAGAGCTAACGCAAATGAGGAGAAAACTGTGAGCCATGTATTGCAGCATGCACGAGTTAGAATCAAATTGATAGCCATAAATAGTGCAGCACACATTTGAAAACCTCGTTCCCAAGGAAAATGCACATTCACAGCAAGCCTAACAGAGGCCGTCGATGCTTATTCAGCAAGGCAAACGGGAGAGTAACTGCATTTCTTAGCATAGAGAAATGCCAAGGGGTGAAAATTTTGTGGATTCAAACAGAAAGCCAGTACTGCTTTTCTACTCGTAAGTGTGTAGCATTCCTTTGACTCAGTGGGGCACAATTTACATGCTCATTCCTACATGTGAAGTATTGACGTAAGGCTTGCTAGGCCAAATCAAGCTGTAGCTTGAGATTCTTTGATGGCACCATAACCAAGCCAGAATAAAACTCCTAGGAACTAAATAACAATGCAGGAAATGTTTGACGCAGCGTTTCCAACCTGATACACACTCCCATCAAGCCAGCGAAGCCTGTCAGCTCTTACTCGTAAATGCCATCGCAAGAGCAAATGCTTTTGATAGAAGACCGACAAGCCAAATCCCAAACACTTTAGAAGTCAATAGGTGAACAAATAATGCTTTCCCAGAATAGCACTGAATCGGTCATTTCACTCAGTGTGGCACCATGGAGCGGTGCATTCTGCTACAGGCAACATTGAATTCAGCTCTGCCAGGCATATGCACTCAATGGAGTAGGAAACATTGAATACAGCTCTGCCAGGCATATGCACTCAATGGAGTAGAATACACGGTGAAGGGAAACGGGGAGAATCCGGTACCACACAACAGGCAAAGCCAGGTTAATAGTTGTTGCCCATTCAGTGACGTGCAGTTTTGAGGAATGTCTCCATGGAAGACTTTATTTTCGGGAAAGAAAACAAAGGCTCTCAGGCCTGGCTGGCAAACGAAGCCGAAGAGCCATTGTATTCATTATTAGACGCCCGTGTCAAAAGAGCAACGTTTCAGCATTCACGGTGAATGAAGCATGCTTTGCTACCAATGGCTGTGGAGATCTGGTTCCAGTCAGTGCAGCACCTCAAGTTGCACTTGGTCACCACATGCTCCTGACTGGTGTAGGGCATATACAGGGAAGCTCTTGGCATCGGGTAGGAGGGATGCACAGAACCAGCTTATCAGAGACTGCCAATGCGTGGCAGTGCAGCGCACGCTTCAATAGCGTGTCCCGGGAAGACCCACCTTCACCACCAGTTTTGCATAGGCTCTCCGTGCTTATCCATACATGAAACGGCACAGCATTGGTAGTCCTTTTTAGGTTTAAATGCAATAGGGAAAACCAATTTAGAATTCTCCCATAAACAAATAATGCTCTCCTGTCCGTAACTGTGGAGCATAAGGTCACTCATTGGGGCATTTAGGTATTGCAGGTTTCGATCTGTGAAACCCGGACGTTCCCTCTCGGGAGCAAAGGCCCTGTATGGAAAGGAACACAAGTCAGGGGAAAGAGTGAGAACGAGGTATTACAGCAGGCAGCAGTGAAGTATAAAAGTCATAGCAAAGAGATAAGGCTGCAGCACACATTGGGCACAGACTCCACCAGGAAGATGCCTGTGCACGACCGTCTCAGAAAGGCTATTCGAACAGCGATCCACAGTGTAATTGCTTTCCCTTAAGAGGAAATTCAGAATTCAGAATTCTCCGGGTCACACGTAATGCTTTACAAGTAACTGTGACTGTCTCAGATCCTTCTTTGCGGCACAGTGGGGTTGAGCATTCCTGAATGTGAAAGTTTGACAAGCTGCGCCCAAGCAGTCACCTGTAGAGCGTAATCTACATGAAAGGGAACAAGTGAGAATCAGGAATTACAGCATGCACAATGCCTTCTAGGACTCAGTGCCAGGAAGTAACAGTGCAGCTTCCTTTGCACACAGCACTATCCAGGAAGATTGACATTCAAACAAACACAACCAAGGCAGTCCGCTCTTCTCCGTCAGTGCATTTGGCAGAGCATCTGTGTATTGACCACACAAAAATTTGTAAAGCGAGAAACACTTCAGATGTCACCGGTGACTTCAGCAGGCAATGCATTCTTCTCTACTGGGGAGTTCCCATTGCCCCGTGTGGCACCCTTAAGTGCACATTCCATTACGTGTCCTATGAATGAACAAGGTCAAACAAATGCACTCTGCAGAGCCTAACGCCAATGAGGAGAAAATGTGAGACCATGTATTGCAGCATGCACCGAGTTAGAATCAATTGATAGCCCATAAGTGCAGCACACATTTGAAAACCTCGTTCAAGGAAAATGCACATTCACAGCAAGCTACAGAGGCGTCGATGCTTATTCAGCAAGGCAAACGGGAGAGTAACTGCATTTCTTAGCATAGAGAAATGCAAGGGGTGAAAATTTTGTGGATTCAAACAGAAAGCAGTACTGCTTTTTACTCGTAAGTGTGTAGCATTCTTTGACTCAGTGGGGCACAATTTACATGCTCATTCCTACATGTGAAGTATTGACGTAAGGCTCTGCTAGGCAAATCAAGCTGTAGCTTGAGATTCTTTGATGGCACCATAAACAAGCCAGAATAAAAATCCTAGGAACTAAATAACAATGCAGGAAATGTTTGACGCAGCGTTCCAACCTGATACACACTCATCAAGCCAGCGAAGCTGTCAGCTCTTACTCGTAAAATGCCATCGCAAGAGCAAATGCTTTTGATAGAAGACCGACAGCAAATCCAAAACACTTTAGAAGTCAATAGGTGAAAAATAATGCTTTCCCAGAATAGCACTGAATCGGTCATTTCACTCAGTGTGGCACCATGGAGCGGTGCATTCTGCTACAGGAAACATTGAATTCAGCTCTGCCAGGCATATGCACTCAATGGAGTAGGAAACATTGAATACAGCTCTGCAGGCATATGATCAATGGAGGAGAATACGGTGAAGGGAAACGGGGGAGATCGGTACCACACAACAGCAAAGCAGGTTAATAGTTGTTGCCCCATTCAGTGACGTGCAGTTTTGAGGAATGTCTCCCATGGAAGACTCTTATTTTCGGGAAAGAAAAAAAGGCTCTCAGGCTGGCTGGCAAACGAAGCGAAGCCATTGTATTCATTATTAGACGCCCGGTCAAAAGAGCAAACGTTTCAGCATTCACGGTGAATGAAGCATGCTTTGCTACCAATGGCTGTGGAGATTGGTTCAGTCAGTGCAGCACTCAAGTTGCACTCTGGTCCAATGCTCCTGACTGGTGTAGGGCATATATAAGGGAAGCTTTGGCATCGGTAGGAGGGCATGCACAAACCAGCTTATCAGAGACTGCCAATGCGTGGCAGTGCAGCGCACGCTTCAATAGGTGTGGGAAGAACCTTCACCAGTTTGCATAGGCTCTCCGTGCTATCCATACATGAACGGCACAGCATTGGTATTTTTAGGTTTAAATGCAATAGGGAAAACCAATTTAGAATTCTCCCATAAACAAATAATGCTCTCCTGTCGTACTGTGGAGCACTAAGGTATCATTGGGGCATTTAGGTATTGGTTTCGATTGTGAAAACCGGAGTTCTTGGGGAGGCAAGGTGTATGGAAAGGAAACAGTCAAGGGGAAAGAGTGAGAACGAGGTATTACAGCAGGCAGCAGTGAAGTATAAAAGTCATAGCAAAGAGATAGGCTGCAGCACACATTGGGACAGACTCACCAAGGAAGATCTGTGCACGACTCCTCAGAAAGGTATAGAACAGCGATCCACAGTGTAATTGCTTTCCCTTAGAGGAAATTTAGAATTCAGATTCTCGGGTCACACGTAATGCTTTCCACAAGTAACTGTGACTGTCTCAGATCCTTCTGCGGCACAGTGGGGTTGAGCATTTGAATGTGAAAGTTTGACAAGCTGCACGCCCAAGCAGTCCTGTAGAGCGTAATCTACATGAAAGGGAACAAGTGAGAATCAGGAATTACAGCATGCACAATGTTCTAGGACTCAGTGCAGAAGTAACAGTGCAGCTTCTTTGCACACAGCCTATCAAGGAGATTGACATTCAAAACAAACAAACCAAGGCAGTCGCTTTCTCCGTCAGTGCATTTGGCAGAGCATTGTGTATCTGACCACACAAAAATTTGTAAAGCAGAAACATTCAGATGTCACCGGTGACTTCAGCAGGCAATGATTCTTCCTTTGGGGAGTCCCTTTCCCGTGTGGACTTAAGCTGCACATTCCATTACGTGTCCTATGAATGAACTTCAGGTCAAACAAATGCACTCTGCAGAGCTAACGCCAAATGAGGAGAAAACTGTGAGACCATGTATTGCAGCATGCCGAGTTAGAATCAAATTGATAGCCATAAATAGTGCAGCACATGAAAACCTCGTTCCAAGGAAAATGCACATTCACAGCAAGCCTAACAGAGGCCGTCGATGCTTATTCAGCAAGGCAAAGGGAGAGTAACTGCATTTCTTAGCATAGAGAAATGCAAGGGTGTGAAATTTTGTGGATTCAAACAGAAAGCCAGTACTGCTTTTCTACTCGTAAGTGTGTAGCATTCCTTGACTCAGTGGGCCAATTTACATGCTATTCCTACATGTGAAGTATTGACGTAAGGCTTGCTAGGCAAATCAAGCTGTAGCTTGAGATTCTTTGATGGCACATACACCAAGCCAGAATAAACTCTAGGAACTAAATAACAATGCAGGAAATGTTTGAGAGTTTTCAACTGATACACACTCCATCAAGCCAGCGAAGCCTGTCAGTCTTACACTGTAAATGCCATCGCAAGAGCAAATGCTTTTGATAGAAGACCGACAAGCAAATCAAAACATTTAGAAGTCAATAGGTGAACAAATAATGCTTTCCAGAATAGCACTGAATCGGTATTTCACTCAGTGTGGCACCATGGAGCGGTGCATTCTGCTACAGGAAAATTGAATTCAGCTCTGCAGGCATATGCACTCAATGGAGTAGGAAACATTGAATACAGCTCTGCGGATATGCACTCAATGGAGTAGAATTACGGTGAAGGGAAAGGGGAGAATCCGGTACACACAACAGGCAAAGCAGGTTAATAGTTGTTGCCATTCAGTGACGTGCAGTTTTGAGGAATGTCTCATGGAAGACTTTATTTTCGGGAAAGAAAACAAAGGCTCTCAGGCCTGGCTGGCAAACGAAGCCGAAGAGCATTGTATTCATTATTAGACGCCGTGTCAAAAGAGCAAACGTTTCAGCATTCACGGTGAATGAAGCATGCTTTGCTACAATGGCTGTGGAGATCTGGTTCCAGTCAGTGCAGCACCTCAAGTTGCACTCTGGTCACCACATGCTCCTGATGGTGTAGGGCATATACAGGGAAGCTCTTGGCATCGGGTAGGAGGGCATGCACAAAACCAGCTTATCAGAGATGCCAATGCGTGGCAGTGCAGCGCACGCTTCAATAGGTGTCCCGGGAAGACCCACCTTCACACACAGTTTTGCATAGGCTCTCCGTGCTTATCCATACATGAAACCGGCACAGCATTGGTAGTCCTTTTTAGGTTTAAATGCAATAGGGAAAACCAATTTAGAATTCTCCCCATAAACAAATAATGCTCTCCTGTCCGTAACTGTGGAGCACTAAGGTCACTCATTGGGGCATTTAGGTATTGCAGGTTTCGATCTGTGAAACCGGACGTTCCTCTCGGGAGCAAAGGCCTGTATGGAAAGGAACACAAGTCAAGGGGAAAGAGTGAGAACGAGGTATTACAGCAGGCAGCAGTGAAGTATAAAAGTCATAGCAAAGAGATAGGCTGCAGCACATTGGGCACAGACTCCACCAAGGAAGATGCCTGTGCACGACCGTCCTCAGAAAGGCTATTCGAACAGCAATCCACAGTGTAATTGCTTTCCCTTAAGAGGAAATTCAGAATTCAGAATTCTCCGGGTCACACGTAATGCTTTCCACAAGTAACTGTGACTGTCTCAGATCCTTCTTTGCGGCACAGTGGGGTTGAGCATTCCTGAATGTGAAAGTTTGACAAGCTGCACGCCCAAGCAGTCACCTGTAGAGCGTAATCTACATGAAAGGGAACAAGTGAGAATCAGGAATTACAGCATGCACAATGCTTCTAGGACTCAGTGCCAGGAAGTAACAGTGCAGCTTCCTTGCACACAGCACTATCCAAGGAAGATTGACATTCAAAACAAACACAACCAAGGCAGTCCGCTCTTCTCCGTCAGTGCATTTGGCAGAGCATCTGTGTATCTGACCACACAAAAATTTGTAAAGCAGAAACACTTCAGATGTCACCGGTGACTTCAGCAGGCAATGCATTCTTCCTCTACTGGGGAGTTCCCATTGCCCCCGTGTGGCACCTTAAGCTGCACATTCCATTACGTGTCCTATGAATGAACTTCAGGTCAAACAAATGCACTCTGCAGAGCCTAACGCCAAATGAGGAGAAAACTGTGAGACCATGTATTGCAGCATGCACGAGTTAGAATCAAATTGATAGCCCATAAATAGTGCAGCACACATTTGAAAACCTCGTTCCAAGGAAAATGCACATTCACAGCAAGCCTAACAGAGGCCGTCGATGCTTATTCAGCAAGGCAAACGGGAGAGTAACTGCATTTCTTAGCATAGAGAAATGCCAAGGGGTGAAAATTTTGTGGATTCAAACAGAAAGCCAGTACTGCTTTTCTACTCGTAAGTGTGTAGCATTCCTTTGACTCAGTGGGGCACAATTTACATGCTCATTCCTACATGTGAAGTATTGACGTAAGGCTCTGCTAGGCCAAATCAAGCTGTAGCTTGAGATTCTTTGATGGCACCATACACCAAGCCAGAATAAAACTCCTAGGAACTAAATAACAATGCAGGAAATGTTTGACGCAGCGTTTCCCAACCTGATACACACTCCCATCAAGCCAGCGAAGCCTGTCAGCTCTTACTCGTAAATGCCATCGCAAGAGCAAATGCTTTTGATAGAAGACGACAAGCCAAATCCAAAAACTTTAGAAGTCAATAGGTGAACAAATAATGCTTTCCCAGAATAGCACTGAATCGGTCATTTCACTCAGTGTGGCACCATGGAGCGGTGCATTCTGCTACAGGAAACATTGAATTCAGCTCTGCCAGGCATATGCACTCAATGGAGTAGGAAAATTGAATA
>JAPVLO010006854.1:0-22320 GCA_027257055.1 Cephalopachus bancanus | reverse complement strand
TTTCTAAGGTTCTTATGGTTTGAGTTTTTACATTAGGTCTCTGATCCATTTGGAGTTAACCTTTGTGCATGGGGATAGATAGGGGCCCTGTTTCAATCTTCTGCATGTGGTCAGCCAGTTTTCCCAGCACCATTTACTGAATAGTTTCTCCTCTCCCCAGTGGTAGGTGGTGAAGGCCTTGTCAAAGATGAGTTGGTTGAGAAAAATTGAGATTTTGCTTCTGGAATCTCAATTCTATTCCATTGATCTATATGCCTGTTCCTATACCAATACCAAGCTGTTTTGATGATTGTAGCTTTATAGTAAAGTTTGAAGTCTGGAATGTGATACCACCTGCTTAGTTTTTTTTTGCTGACGATTGTTCTGGCTATTCTTGGACATTTGTGTTTCCATATGAATTCCTGTGTTGTCTTTACTAGGTCTGAGAAGAATGTTGCTGGTAATTTGATGGGTATTGCGTTGAATTTGTAGATTGCCTTAGGTAAGATGGACATCATCACAGTGTTGATTCTTCCAATCCATGAGCATGGGATATTTTTCCACTTGTTTGTGTCATCTTTGATTTCTTTGAGCAGTGTTTTGTCATTTTCATTGTAAAGGTCTTTCACGTCTCTGGTTAGGAAGATACCAAGGTATTTCATTTTGTTTTTGTGGTTATTGTGAATGGAATTGTGTTTTTTATTTGGGTTTCTGTTGGTTTATTATTGGTGTAGAGAAATGCGATTGTCTTTTGTACATTTATTTTGTATCCTGACACTTTGCCAAAGACCGTTATCAGTGTAAGGAGGTTTTTGACAGATCCTCTTGGGTTTTCAAGGTACACAATCATATCATCTGCAAAGAGAGATAACTTGACTTACTCTTTTCCTATTTGAATACCCCTGATTGCCTCATCTTCTCTGATTGCTCAAGCCAGGACTTGCAATACAATGTTGAACAGGAGGGGTGAGAGTGGGCATCCTTGTCTTGTTCCAGTTTTCAGGGGAAATGGTTCCAATTTTTGTCCACTTAGGAGTATACTGGCTGTGGGTTTCTCATAGATGGATTTTATTATTTTGAGATATGTTCCCCGTATGCCTAGATGTTCAAGGGTTTTTATCAAGAAGGGGTGCTGGATTTTATCAAAAGCTTTTTCTGAATCTAATGATATAATCATGTGGTTTTTGTTATGACATCTGTTGATGTATTTAATTACATTTATCGTTTTACAAATGTTGAACCAGCCTTGCATCCCAGGGATGAAGCCTACTTGGTCATGATGGATGATTTTTGAGATGTATTGCTGAATGTGGTTTGCTAGGATCTTGTTGAGAATTTTAGCATCTATGTTCATCAAAGATATTGGTCTGTAGTTCTCTTTCTTTGTTGGATCTTTACCTGGCTTGAGTATCAATGTGATGCTGGCTTTGTAAAATGATTTCGGGAGAGTTCCATCTTTTTCAATCGCCTGGAATACCTTCAGTAGGATTGGTATCAGCTCCTCCTTAAATGTCTTGTAGAATTCTGCTGGAAAGCCATCTGGACCAGGGCCTTTTTTTTTTGTAGAAAGTTTTCTTATTACGTAGTCGATTTTCTTGATTGTTATTGGTCTATTTAGGGTCTCAATTTCTTCGTGTTCCAACCTAGGTAGGATGTGTGATATCAGAAAGTCCTCCATTTCCTTAAGGTTTTCAAGTTTGTTTCCATACAAGTGTACGTAGTAATCTCTAATTATCTTTTGTAATTCTTCAGGGTCAGATGTGACTTCATCTTTTGTGTTTCTGATTGTGCTTATTTGTTTTTTTTTTCTTATTTTTCTTGGTCAGTCTAGCTAGCGACCATCAATCTTGTTTATCCTTTCAAAGAACCAGCTTTCTGTTTCATTGATCTTTTTGTATTATCTTTTTATCTTCTATGTCCTGGATTTGGGCTTTTATTTCGGTGATCTGGATTCTTCTGCTGAAATTAGGGTTTTTGTTGTCTTGCTTTTCCAGCTTTTTTAGGTGGCTTCTTAGGCTGTTAATTCATGTCCTTCTATTTTCTTCATGTGTGTTGGTAGGAATATAAATTCTCCTCTTTCTACAGCTTTCAAGGCATCCCAGAGATTTTGGTTAGATGTTTCTTCATTTTCATTTGTTTCCAGGTATTTTTTGATCTCTGTTTTGATTCCATCATTGACCCTGGAGTTGTTTAGCATCATGCTGTTTAGTGTCCATGTCTTTGTGCATTTTGGGGGGACTTTGTTGGTGTCAATGTTTATTTTTATTCCACTGTGGTCCAAAAATGTGCATGGTAGAATTTCGGTCCTTTTAAATTTGTTTATGCGTGATTTATGGACAATTATGTGGTCGATCTTAGAATACTTCCATGCGGTGATGAGTAGAATGTATATTCTGTGGTCTTTGGATGAAGTGTTCTGTAGGTATCAATTAAGTCCATTTGGTCCCAAGTCACATTGAGGTTCCACATCTCCTTGCTGATTATTTGTCCTGATGATCTATCTAGGGTTGTGAGTGGGGTATTAAAGTCCCCAGTTATGATGGTGTTAGAGTCAATATCTTTCTTTAGTTTTCCTAGAAGTTGCTTTATGAAAGTTGGTGCATATATGTTTGGGATAGATATTTCTTGTTGATGGATTGAGCCTTTTATCATTATGTAGTGGCCTTCTGTATCTTTTTTGATTTTTAATAGCTTGAAGGGTATTTTATCTGAAATCAAGATCACTATCCCTCTTTCTTTTGTATTCCATTCGCCTGAAAGTTTGTTTCCCATCCTCTTACTTTGAGTCTGTGTGTGTCCTTTCTAGTGAGGTGAGTCTCTTGAAGGCAATAGATTGTTGCCTGATGATATTTTATCCAATTTGCCATTCTATGTCTTTTCAGTGATGCATTTAGTCCATTCACATTTAGGCTAATAATTGAAATGCAAGAGTTGATCCCTGTCATAAGGTTCTTACAGAGCTGTCCCTGTTTGTTTGTTGTCTTTCTTTGGGTTTTGGAGTTGGCTCATGTGTGTTTTCAATCTTTTGCCTGTACTCTTGTGAAGAATGTTGTTGTTCTTTTTTTCTTTTTCTTCTGTGTTCAGTACTTTCTTAAGTGTTTCTTGTAGAGATGGTCTGGTGGCAGCGTAGGTTCTTAGGGATTGGATATCTGGAAAATATTTCAATTCTCCCTCACTAATGAAGCTTAGTTTGGCTGGGTAGGTTATTCTTGGTTGAAATTGTTTCTCTTTTAGAACTTTGAAGATAAGGCTCCAGGCTCTCCTAGCCTGAAGGGTTTCTGTAGATAAATCTGCTGCTATTCTAATAGGTCTTCCCTGATAGGTAGTCTGGCCTTTTTCTCTTGCTGCCTTCAGGATTTTTTCTTTTATAGCTACTTTGTTTAGGTGAATTATTATGTGTCTGGGAGTTGGTCTTCTCATTTGTTGTCTTGCAGGGGTTCTCTGAATCTCTTGTGTTTGAATTTTTTCATCCTTGATGAGATGAGGAAAGTTTTCTTGAATAATTTCATGAAATGTTTGCTCCAGTGTGCCTTCTGTTTCTCTCTCTGCCTCAGGAAGCCCAATTACTCTTAGGTTTGGTCTTTTGAAGTGATCATTCATCTCTTGCAGGTTTTGTTCTGGCTTTTTGAGCTTCTTTACTATGCTTTTGACAGTTTGGGTTAGTTCTGTGTTTTGGTCCTCAAGCTCTGAGATTCTTTCTTCTGCTTGGCTAATTCTGCTTTCCATGCTTTTAGTCTGTGATTCATTTCCATCACAGTATTCTTTACTGCTGTTATTTCTGACATCAGTTTCTTTCTATTTTCCTCTTGTCTCTCCTCAATTTTTTAATTCTCTCCATTAATGTCTTGATGTCTGGGTTTGTTGCATGTGACCAGTCATTCTGGGGGCCGTTAATTGTTTGTATCCCAGAATCTGTTTTCTCAGTGTCTGATCTCCCAGGGGTCTGTGTGAGACCTATATTCTTCTTTTGGTTTTTCTTCATTTGTGCGGTTTTTCCCCCTCCCTGCTTTTTCCTTCCCTCCACATCACCATCTTCTTTAATTCTGTTATTCAGGGGTAAAGGGATTGGTTTTACTTCTGTTTGTTTAATCTCCTATTCTTTATGTATGCCCTCTTTGTTCAATTCTGGAGTTGCACTGTAGGTTGGGGGTGGTCCTTTTTGCAGTTTTGAGATTTACTTAAGGGGGGAGCTGTGATTCAAAATCTATCTGCAGGTCCTGGTATTCGCTGACAGGTATGTGGATAATCTGGAACCCACTTCCCACTGCCTTGGAATCTGTCCGTGCAGTGGGACTGTAGGTTTAATCCCTGAAATAAAATGTGGTTAGCAGAGGGAAGAGAATGGAGAAACAGTGGGTTGAAGGGGGGTGTGGAGAGATAGAGGAGTAAGGGGGGAAACAAACGAGTGTGCCAACAAATGGAGAGAGAGACCTATACTGGAACAGATGAAAACAATAGACCACAGCTACAGATGAACCAACTCCCCCCCAAAAAAACACATATAGTGATGCTAACATACACGCTAACCAACCACCTTATTGGTGTGCTGTTCCTCTATACAAAGATATGGTTTACAGAGAGAAGAAAAGAGAAGAAAAGGAAGAAGAAAAAAAAAAGGCACAATACAGTAGGAATAGAATTCAGTTAAACTAACAGAATCAATGAAGCGCACTCTGAGACTTTTCGTTTAAGTCCAATGTCCTTTCAGTTCTGATTTCTAGCTTTCTTTTCAAGCTGGTAAATTAGTTTGCAGTTAGGGTCAGTTGCCCCTGGTCTGCTGTGAAGGACAGTTCAGATCACCCTCCATCCACGACTATGGCCTATGTCTTTTTCAAGCTTGTTTCGCCCATTTCGGTGTTGTTACCTTGAATCGCCAGCAGGTGGTACTATCTCAGCTGCTCACCCCAGAGTGGGTGGGGCCGGACAGGAACTGGGAGAGACTGGAGATGAATGCCTGCCTCAGGGCAGACAGCAGGAGACTCACGGCGGGCAGGACGTCTCAGTTGCAGGAGAGGTGGCAGTGATCCCAGCAGATATTCCCTGAAGGGGCTTCAAGGACTGAAGTCGTGGATTGCCTCCGGCCTGGGTGGTGTGATGTGCTACTGGCGACAGTGGCAGTGGTGTCTGTGCTACAGTAGTTGTCCTGTCCGCTGCAATGCCCCAGCGGTGGCAATGGCCAAGCTCCATATGAAGAGCAGGCTGTGATGTTGGGGGTCCACAGCCCCCGGGGTGAGAGCCAGAGACCCACTGCAGTTCTCCTTTGCAGAGGGTTTCACAGACCAGGTTGCCCCGTCACCATCTTGCCTGAAGTCCGAGATTGATTTCTTAAGGTCATTTGTGATTCATTAATATGGGTGTAGATAATATAACAGATGTTTGATATCCATCCTGTGTCCTGAAATCTTGGTGAGCTACTCTATTAGCTTAATACTTTCTAGTAGGGCTTATAGGCTATTCTGTATATAAGAACTTGAGATCTGTGAATAGGGACAGTTTTACTTCTCCTTTTTCTATCTGGATGTCTGCTATATATTTTTACTGTCTGCTTGTTTTGTCCAGAACATGTACTACGATGTTGAATAGCAGTGGTAAAGCAGATATCCTTGCTCCTGATCTCACATGGGAGGAAAGCAGCCAGGCTTTCACCATTAAGTGTGAGGTTAGCTGTGACATTTTAATGATGCCCTGTTTGAGTTGAGGGAATTTCTTTCCATATGTAGTTTGTTCAGTGCTTTTATTCAGGAAAATGGTGGTGAATATAGCAAATGCATTTTCTGCATTTATTGAGACGAGGATGTGTTTTTTTTTTGTATTTTACTGATATGTTTTGTTACAGGAATTGATTTGGGAAGGTTAAACCAATCTTTTATTCCTGGGATAAATTCCACTAGACCATGGGGTACCATTCTGTTTATATATTGCTGGATTTGACTTATTCGACTTGCTACTGTTTTGTTGAGGGTCTTTAAAGACAGTCAATAGAGGAGAGAGAGGCCTGAGTGGGCCCAGAGGATGCGGCAAGTCGGGGGCAGATGGAGCTGAATAAATGCAAAACCAGGTGAGAAGATTTCATTCTCAAGGCAAGGAAAACAGGATGGATATTCTGCAGAGGCTGCCCTGCGAGGAGCTCTGTTCTCCATCCATGTTGGTTTCCCTCATCCCCCTGCCTGATAGCCAGCACCTACACCTTGCTGCCCAGGTTATGCCTTGGTTTGTTCAGCTAAGGACTGTTTGTTCATTAAGTATTCTTCCTACCCACTGACACACCCCATCTCATTGCCCCCTTTAACTGCACCTGTGTGGTCTTTGCTTCTTCCACCTTCCAACCCCATATTCTTTCTTTCCTGGCAATGCTCCACCTCATCTGCAGTCCTCCTGGCAGTGTCCCACCTTCCACAATTCTCACACACCACAGCATCCAACTGCCCCTGCAGGTTCTGTCCAGACTCGGGAGAAAATTGCAATTTGAGGGCAATTTGGAATCACTTGTATGGATTTGATTAAACTTTGGATTCCCGGGATGCCATCCCAGACCTTCTGCAGCATCCTCTCTGGTGTGAAGCCTGGCAATGTGCATTTTGACAGCTTGAGAAGCACGGGGAGAAGGGTAGTGCAAGAATGAGTGAGTGACTCATGGCCTCATCCTAGCAATGAGCGGTAGATTTTCACAAGTGGAGGACAGAAAGCTGAATAGAAATGAATTGACTGATGTTCAGAGTCACGAAAGGTAAAAGATGATTCTGAGTGCACATCAGGGACAGTGAAGATATGGAGGTGGGAGCATGCTCTGAGCTCCTATACCTGCTCCTGCAATCTTCATGGCCCTGAGAATCTGGAGGAGGTGCAGAGTGCTGGAGCTGGTGGTGTCTGTATAGGAAGGCTGTTTGTGGTCAGGTCAATCACTCATTTGTTCCTTCAGAAGCACAAACCGAGTGTAGCCCCCACATCGCCCCGTGTTGGAGGCCAGGCCATGGTTATGGCGCAGTGCCGAAGATGACTAGGGCACACAAAATGCTCCACATGGAGTCCCTTGTGTTCTCAGGAGAACCCCTCAGGAGTAGCTGGGACAGCTGTGATTTTGCACAGAAGCTGCTGGAAGGACCTCACAGACAGGAGTGGGCAACGGGGAACTGTCCAGCAGGGGCATTGATGATTGCACCACCAGGCCAAGGACATGCTGCTCAGCTGCATCCATCTGCCCAAGCACAGCTCTGACAGCATCTGGGCTGATGTAGACACATACAAGTCCACATGACTGTTCCATGGGGTTACGCTCAAGGCCTTGGCTGCAGCTGCCACACCACCCCTTGCTGAGGACTTTCCGGAGGGACATGCAGAACAGGGGTTGATTGAAGAGATATTAAACCATGCTAAATCCTCTCGAGGCCCTTCCTCTGGCCTCCAGAGCCTGAGTCCCCTGTATCGCCCATGCCCCTAGCCCACACATCACTCCCCTTGATGCCTACTCCTGGCAGGTCCTGCTCTCCTGTCCCCTAGGTTTGGAAGCCACTTCCCTTGCACTCCACTGGGGACTGCCCCCTTCTTCCTCTTCAGATTCACTTCCCCAGACAATTCTCCACTCAGTTCTTGTGGCTCCCTTCATGGCCTTACTACAGTTGGTAGGCATTGATATGGGTTTTAGAAACAAAATAACCATGCCATCACAAGGCCTGGGAAGAGTAGATAGAAATACCAGCGGGTTAATTCAATTAGTGTAAATCTCAAGACTTTGCAAGGGAATGAATAATCTAAGGCTTCCTGACAAGATAAGCGCCCCATTTTTCTTGCTCCTCTTAGCCATGGAATAGCGGTAAAAGGACAGTCTGCCCCCACCCTTCACCTTCATGCACTCCCAACCCAGACCCACTGCCTGGCCTGAACTCTGCTCCAGCATTCCCAAACACATCTAGAGAAACTTTGTCCCGTGACATGATCCCTCGCCAGTGCAGGTCCCCAGGCAAGGAAAAAATGAATGGGCTCATGGGAATGGCACTCAGGACTACGGCAGATGTGTGGATGGCAGGGCCCGCGCTATCCCTGTGAGGACCATGGGCCCAGGGCACCAGGCAATTTTGGTCCCCAAGGCAGTGCTGCCTTTCGAAGCCACACCCCAGAGTCCAGGCAACAAGTGGATGTGGATGCTGCAGATCTGGAGGGAATAGGGTTATAAGAACCTTCACCTGGAGGTACATCAGACCTTCCAGGAGCTTGGGCCTATTTTCGGTAAAACCCTTCTACCCCTGGCTGAGAACACCCAAATCTTCTGGCCCTGCTAGCTGCCAAGACATTTGTCAAGTTCTCAACCCTGCCATTTTCCAGCTGATCCCTGTGTCATGTCAATGGAGACCATGGCGCTTCATGAGGAGAGAACGATCCACAACTCCCTGTAGAGAGGACAGAACTCAGAGGCACAGGGGCTGGACAGGCTGCGGGCGGTTCTTAAGAAGTGCCTGAGGTAGGAGCTGGCTGACACCTCCCCAGTGGTTCTGGCCCCTTTGCTGGAATGCAGTGTGGGCAGGTAGAGAAAAAATTCCTCTGGAATCCTCTTCAATATCCTGTGGGTCAGCGTGGGGCTTGTTCTCCTTGGGTATGGTGCTCATGGTAGAGGGAGGTTTGACTAAGTTCAGCAGGTGCCAGGAAGCATTTATCTGGGATCCCCATGAGGACGTGGGCCTCCAAGGGGGGGGGATCTAGGGTGAGAAGGCTGCAGAGTACACGGGAGGGGGCAGTCACCACTGAGAACTCTTCCTGTCAATGCCTCCTTCCCAGACTACCTGGTGGGTGTCACTGTGGATCATCTTGTGAGCTCAGACTTGGTGCTGCAGAACTACTGCATCCCAGCATAGGTGAGTGATCCCAGAGCCCCACGAGCAGAGCAACCCCACCCTCTGCCCCGTGATGTGGCCGACACTCCATCTGCACCTTCTGCAGAAATTCGTCCAGTTGTTCCTCTACTCACTGGGTCGCAATCCCACCTTGTTCCTTGGGCCAGAGTGGTATAACTCCCAGTTCTGGCTAGATATCAGGGGATCCAGCATGAACTTCTACCACCTGTCCTTTGGCTTTGGTGCACACCTGTGCCTGGCATGGGGCCTGGCAGAGCAGGAGATGTTCCTGCTGCCGCGCCACATGTGCTGGCTCGGGTAGGGGCAAAGTGGGACCTTGGCAGGGTGGGGCCTTACCATGACAAGCCAAAGTCTTGGGGGAGTGGTTGCTGAACAGAGTGTGGGGGTGGCTGAGGAGGGTGAGGAAGGGCCTGTACAGCTTATATATATTTATTGTTTATAAATATCTAATATTTATATATAAATATATACACACAAACACACACACCTCTATGTATTTATTTACATGTCCCCTGACACATTCTATCTCTCTACTGAATCCGTGCCTTTACCCCTGATTCTCATTCCAGCATCTGCAGATCTATTTTGCCCCACCAGCTTTTCATTTTTGTAACTCTGTGCTCTGCTAATGCCCCCTTTGGCCAAAGTGCAAAATGTTAAATGTTTATTTTTAAATATAAAATATCAAAAATAGTGTTAAATATTTATAAATATTAGATATTTATAAACAATAAATATAAATAACCTGTAAGGGCCCCTTTCCTCACTATCCTCAGCACCCCACACTCTGTTCAGCAACCGCTCCCCCAAGACTCTGGCTTGTCATGGGAAGGCCCCACCCTACCAAGGTCCCACTTTGCCCCTACCTGAGCCAGCACCACTCTGGTGCGGCAGCAGGAACATCTGCCCTGCCAGGCCCCACGCCAGGCACAGGTGCGCACCAAAGTCAAATGGGTCAACATAATATGTGGGTGGCCCAGCTGAGAAGAGTAATCATATTATTCCAGAAGTTTCTGTTTGGTAAACCCAAATACCAGCTAGCTGTGTTCATAATCCTTCCTGTTTCTCAAACCAGTACCTTGTGGCCTAGATGTCCACATTTCCAGACTTGGTGACTATTCTTCTAGCGATCACTATGTGATGACACTCTGTCCTGGTCTCAGGCTTAATAATATTGAAAATTCTAATTTATTAGCATAATATATTTTCTGTTATGAAGATATTTAATATTTTACATTGTGGGAAGGTTTTAAAGAAGATCGCTGTTAATTCTTTATTAAACGTTTGGGCTTTTCTTTGTTGGAAAGTTTGTGTTACTGACTCAATCATCTTACTAGCTAAAGTTCTTACTAGTTATAAAATAAAACAAATGTTTCTAAGTATAACATAATATATTTATAGTTATGGCCCAGATAAATGCTTCCTCGTACCTGCTGAACTTAGTCAAACCTCCCTCTACTGTGAGCACCATAACTCAAGGAGGATGAGCCCCATGTTGATCCACAGGATATTGAAGAGGATTCCAGAGGAATTTTTTCTCTATCCGCCCACACTCAGTGTAAACTGTATTCCAACATAGGGGCCAGAACCACCTGGAAGGTGTCAGCCAGCTCCTCCCTCAGGCAGACCTTAAGGACCGCCCGCAGCCTGTCCATAAATAAATAATATCAATTGTATTCCAATGTTTCATGCTAGTCTTCCACTATTTTGATTACTGCAGCTCTGTCATGAATTTTGAAATCAGGAAGTGTGAACCCTCTAACTTTGTTCTCCTTTTTCTTAAAAATAAGAAAAATGCTCTGGCTATTTGGAGTCTCATGAAATTTCATATGAATTTTAGGATAGATTTTTCTATTTCTGAAAAAAATGCTTTGGGGATTTTAATAGAGATTCTATTAAATTTGTATTGCTTTAGATATAATTGTCTTCTTAATAATATTGAACCTTCCAATTTATTAACATAATATATTTTCCTATTTGTCATTCTTTAGTGTCTTTTGACAATGTTTTGTAGCTTTTAATTTATACATATTTTAGCTTTTTGAAATTTTACTTCTAAGTATTAAATTCTTTTTGATGTCATTGCAAACAGAATTATGTCCTTCTTTTCATTTTCATATTGTTTATTGTTAGCGAGAAACACCACTAACTTTTCTCCATTTATTTTATTTCCTGAGAGACTGCTGAATTTACTAGTCTTACAGTTTCTTGTGTGTGTGGACTGGTAGGTTTTTTTTTTTTAATATATGTGATGCAGAGAACTCAGCTGCCCTCTCACAGTGACCCACCCAGGCAAGCTAATCCAGGCTTTGCTGTGACTCATGGCCAGTGGGGAAAGCACTCCACCTCATAAGTGGAAGAGTCTTTGAATGTTGGAGAGCTGACCTGAGATCACTCAGCTGGCAGGAGTGAGTAATCTACCCTGTACCTCCAGAACCAGTGACGTCCCATGTAGGACAATGGCCAGGAGGTGAGCCTGGGTGATGAGGTTTGCTCCCCTCTCACTCTCAGTCCCTCCTCACTCCATTCCAAGGACCAGGCACTCAGCCCACACCTAGGCAAGAGTGGTAGGAGGTGGGAAAGCACTTTAAACTGACCAGTCCTGTGGGGACTGAGCATCCTGGATGGCATCCTGTTTCACCCCTGGAACTCTTGGATCAGGAAAGAGATTTGCAGGCTCTCCACTTCTCCACAACCCAGCGGAAGAGCTATCTGGTAGAAGCATGGTCTTCCCTCTGCTCCAGTCAAGTGCCTTAGAAGGGGACTGGAGAATCAGGGAGAGGAGAGAAGGTTCGAGGCTCTATGGTCACACAGGTACAGGCTGGAGCTTTGGTGTATCAGTGGTCCCAACCTTTAACCAGTTCCAGCCTCAATTTTTTCAGGTGGAAATTTCCTATAGTAATCCCCATTTTCCTGGGCCCCAATGAGGACAAACAGGATTGATGTTTGTATTGTGTCTAGCTCACTACCTCAACAGGCAACTCAATAAATGCACTTTCTTCTTCCATCTCTCATAGTTGCTTCTTTATTTGTAGCTCTGAGGTGGTGAGTGGGTAACATGTGACAGCAGGGACAGAACTGAAACCATTTTCCATCTAGTGAGCAGGTGGCACTCTGCCAACATTTGCACTGTTTGTCCACCTAGTCTTCAGAGCAACTCATGAAGTAGCACCATGATCATCCCCATTTCACAGATGAGGAAACCGAGGCTGAGAGAATCTGGTTAATTTCACAAAACCTTACAGCACATACATAGCAGAGGTGCCACCTGCACCCAGGATGCAGATCCCATCTCTGATTACCTCACTGTCACCTTTCAAACTCAAGGGCTTGGAATGGAAAGATGTCACAGTTTTGGAAACAACCTCCAGTTTAATACTGAAGAAGTTCTAGCCTCATGAAGGGAAATATTGAAGCAGTCCAGCCGCATAATCTTATAAAAGGACTGATTTCAGGCAAGGCTATTTTGGGCCTTTGCATGGGTTATTTGAGAGTCATTGAAAGGAAACCGACATGTGAGAGCCTGCGGAACCTTCAGAGGCTTGCAGCTTCCACGTCTCAATGGAAACCTCATAGGACACCTGAGCCAAAACCACCCAGCAAACTCATGTCCAGATTTCTGATCCTCAGGCAATGTGTAATACAATTTGCAATTTGCTGTTTCAATAAATGTTTGCTGTTCCAAGCCATCACGTCATGAAGGTGATTTGTTGTGCAACGATGAACAACCTATGTTAGTATATTCACACACACACACACACACACACACACACACACACACCTATATGTATTTATTTACATGTCCCCTGGCACATTCTATCTCTCTACTGAACCTGTGCCTTCACCCCTGATTCTCATTCCAGCATCTCCAGGTCTATTTCACCCTGCCAGCTTTTCATTTTTGTAACTCTGTGCTCTGACAATGCCCCTTTGGCCAAATATATTTATACATTTCCCCCCAAACAATGTATAGAAAATCATTTAAAAGTTGCTTACACACTTTTCTTTTTCACAAAAGAAATCCTCTACCCCCTGCCCCTGGCACCCACCATTCTGTGTTGGTTTCTGTGACTTTACTCCTGATACCTCATATAAGTGACATCGTAGAATATTTGTCCTCCTGTGACTGGGTTAGTTCACTTAGCCTAATGCCTTCCAATTTCATCCATGTTGTAGCAAATGTCAGAATTTCCTTCCTTTTCAAAGCTGAATAATATTTCCCTGTATGTTCAAACCACATTTTTATACATTCATCCATCAATGGACACTTGGGTTGCTTCTGCCTTTGGTTATCATGAATACTGCTGCCATGACCGTGGGTGCACAAATATCTCTTTGAGACCCCACTTTCAATTATTTTGTGTGTATAGCCAGAAATTGGTTTGCTGGAGAATATGATATTTCTATTTGTAGTGTTTTAAGGAACTGCCATACCATTTTCCACAGTATCTGCACTGTTTTACACTCCTAACAACAATGCACAATGGTTCTAATTTCCCCACATCCTTGCAACACTTGTTATTTTTTGACAGTAGCATCTGAGTGCGTATGAGAGGATAGTGTCCTTGTGGTTGATTTGCATTTCACTAATGATTGGAGACATTTAGCATCTTCTTTTGTTGTTTGTATATCTTTTTTGGAGAAATATCTATTCAAGTTTTTGTCCAGTTTTACCTGGGTTACTTAGGTGATGTTTTTTTTTTTTTTTTTAGTTTCATGAGTGTTTATATATTCTGAATTTTAACCCCTTATCAGATATATGATGTGAAAACATTTTATTCCACTGTGTAGTTGACTTTTCACTCTCTTAATCATTTCCTTTGCTGCACAGAAGTTTTAAAGTGTATGTAGTTCCATTTTTCTATTTTGACTTCTGTTGCCTGTGATTTTGGTGTCATAGCTAAGAAATAAGTGACAAGTCCAGTGTCATAAAGGTTTTCCTGTATGTTTTCTTCTTGTAGTTTTACAGTTTCAGATTTTACATTGAACTCTTTAGTCCATTTTAAGGTGATTTTTAAAATATGATGTGAGTTGGAGTCTCTTTTCATTCTTCTGTATGTGGATAATCCAGTTTTTGCAACACCATTTACCTGAGAGATTGTTCTTCCTCCTATTGAATGGTCTTGGCACCCTTGTTGGAAATCATTTGACCATATGTGCGAGGGTGTATTTCTAGGATCTCTATTGTGTTCCAGTGTTTCATGCTAGTCTTCCACTCTTTTGATTACTGCAGCTTTGTGATGAATTTTGAAATCAGGAAGTGTGAACACTCTAATTTTGTTCTTTTTTTAATAAAACGTTCTGGCTATTTGGAGTCTCATGAAATTTCATATATATTTTAGGATAGATTTTTCTATTTCTGAAAAAAATAGTTTGGGTATTTTAATAGAGATTCTATTAAATTTATATTCCTTTAGATATAATTGCCTCTTAATAATATTGAACCTTCCAATCTATTTACATGGTATATATATATTCTTATTTGTGATTCTTTAGTGTGTTTTGACAATGTTTTGTAGTTTTTAATTTATACATATTTTACTTCGTTTTAAAATTTTATTCCTAGGTATTAAATTCTTTTTGATGTCATTGGAAATGGAATTATGTTCTTCTTTTTATTTTCATATTATTTATTGTTAATGAGAAATACCACTGAGTTTTCTCCATTTATTTTATTTATTGAAACTTTGCTGACTTTATTAGTCTTACAGTTTTGTGTGGGGATGGTAGGTTTTTTTAATATAGAAGAGCATATTGTATTTCTACAGAGATAAATCTACTTCTTCATTTGTAAATTGGATACTTTTTCTTTCTTTTTCTTATCTAATTGCTCTGGCAGACACTTCCAGTTTTTGTTGAATAGAAGTGGCAAAAGTGGGTATCCTTGTCTTTTTCCTGATATTAGAAAAAAAGCTTTTTGCATGTAATGGGTGAGTATACTATGCCCTTTACTAGGCTGAGAAAATGTCCTTCTATTTCGAGTTCATTGAGTTGTTTTTCATTTTCTTTTTTACTTTGAAAGGGCGTTGAATTTTGTGAAATGATTTTTCTGTATCAGTTAAGATGATTGTGTAGTTTTCTGCATTATTCTGTTAATTTGGTATATTACACTAATTTATTTTCAGAGGTTGAAACATGTTCAAATTCTAGTAATAAATCCCACTTGGTGTACAACTAGTTCTTCTAATGTGCAGTTGAATTATGTTTCTATGTTCATCAACAATATTTTTAAGGATTTTTGACAATGTTCATCAGGGATCTTAATCTGTAGTTTTCTTCTGTTGTAATACCTTTGTCTGACTATATCACCAGGGTCATTGTGACCTCATAAAATGGGTATGGAAGTGCTCTCTCCTTTTCCTTTTTTTGGGGTGGTTTAGGTTTTGAAGAAGATCGCTGTGAATTCTTTATTAAATATTTGGGCTTTTCTTCGTTGGAAAGTTTTTGATACTGACTTAATCATCTTACTAGTTAAGGGTCTTACTAGTTATAGGTCTGTTCAGATTTTGTTCCTCCTTGAGTCCTTTTAAGTAATTTGTATGTTTCTAGAGATTTATCCATTTCATCTAAATTATCCATTTGGTACAGTTGTTCATAATTGGTACATTGTTTTATAATCCTGTTTATTTCTGTAGTATCAGTTGTCGTTTCCCCTCTTATATTTCTAATTTTAGTTATTTTAGTCTTGTCTCTTTTTTCTTAGGCAGCCTAGCAAAGGTTTGTCAACTTCATTAATCTTTTGAAAAACCAACTCTTGTTTTTATTTATTTTCTCTGTTGTTTTTCTGTTCTCTATTTTTAAACATCTCTGTTCAAATCTTATTCATTGATATTCATTCTGCTAGCTCTGGGTTTAGCTTCTTTTTCTAGTTCCTCAATGTGTAAACTTCAGATATTGATTTAACACCTTTCTTCTTTTAATTAAACTCTATAGCTATATATTGCAGAGATATTTTACTTCTTAGGGTAAATTTATTACTAGGTTTTTAAATAACTATTTTAAATGAGATTGCTTTCTTGATTTCTTTCTCAGATTGTTTGCTGTTGATGTCTAAATATGCTACTGACTTTTGGATGTTGTCTTTATTTGTTATATATATTTTACTTTTACATTCAAGGGGTGCACATGCAGACTTATTACATGAGTATATGCATGATGATGAAGTCTGGGCTTCTGTTAAGCCCATCATCCAAATGGTGTGCATGGTACCCAAAGGGTAGTTTTTAAAACTTTGCTCCCTTCTTCCCGTCCCCTTTTAAGAGTCTCCAGTGTGTGTTGTTTCCATCTTTATGTCCCTGTATACTCAGTATTTAGCTCCCACCTGTAAGTGAGAACCTGTGGCATTCAGTTTTCTGTTTCTGTGTTAGTTTGCCTAAATAATGGCCTACAGGCGTATCCACATTGCAGTTAAACATATAATTTCATTCTTTTTTATGGCTGCATATTGTTCTAGGGTGTGTATTACCACATTTTCTTTATCTAATCCACCATGAATGGAAACCTTGGCTTTATATACTGAAAATTCACTGAATGTATTTATCAGTACAAAGAGGTTTTTGGTGTCATCTTTAGTTTTTTCTAAATATTAAACTACATTTTCTGAAAATTAGGATAATTAATTTCTTCATTTTCAATTTGGTCATCCTTTTTTTTTTTTCTCTCTTGCTTAATTGCTCTAGCTAGGACTTTCAGTACTATGTTACATAAAAGTGAAAGTACCTATCCTTTTCTTATTCCAGATGTTAGAGGAAAGGTTTTTAGGTTTTGTTTCATTCAATATGGCATTGACTGTGGGTTGTCATATATGGTATTAGTTGTTTTTAACTAGGTTCCTTCTATATCCAATTTGTTGAGAGTTTTTATCATGAAAGGATATTGAATTTTATCAAATGCTTTTTTAGTATCTATCTATCTATCATCTTTTTTTAAATGATACTATTGCCCAGGCTGCAGTGCAGTGGCATGATGATGACTTATGTAACTTTAAACTCCTAGGCTCAAGTGATCCTCCCACGTTAGCCTCCTAAAGCATTGGTATAACAGGCATAACCCACCATGCCTGGCATTTTTAACATCTCCTGAATGATCATAAAGCTTTTGTTCTTGTTTCTGGTAAAGAAATATAACACATTTTTTGATTTTCATAAGTTGAACCATCCTTCCTTTCCTGGGATGAGTTCCACATGATCATGGTGAAGGATTTTTTTTTTTTGAGTTGGACTCTTACTCTGTCACCCAGACTGGAATGCAGTGGCACGCTGATGGCCACAGCAACCTTGACCTGCTGGGCTCAGGCAATTCTTCCGCCTCAGCCCTTCTACATGAACTACAGGCATGCACCACCATACTCAGCTAACTTTTAGATTTATTGCAGAGATGATGTGTCACCAAGTTACCCAGACTTGTCTCAAAACCATGGGATCAGGCAGTCCTCTCACCTAGACCTCCCAAAGTGCTAGGATTATAAGCGTTAGCCACTGTGCCCAGCCTAAGGATCTATGTAATGTGTTGTGGAATTCAGTTTGCTAGTCTTTTATAAATCTATGTTCATCAGTGACATTAGCCAGTAGTTTTCTTTTCTGGTTGTTTCCTACTTTATGTTTATGTCACAATTTACATCTTTATGTATTCTGTACTCATTAATATGGATTTATAATTATTCATAATTATGCTCTGTCTTTTAAATCCTACAAAAGAATTAAAAAGTGGAGTTCATATTAAAATTATAATAATGCAAGCTTTATATTTGTCCATATATTCAATTTTGCCAAAAACTTTATATTTTTGTACAGATCTGAGTTCCTATCCTTTCATTTCATCTTTAAGGACTCCTTTTGGTCTTTCTTGTAGGGCAGGTCTAGTAGTAATAATCTCTCTCAGCTTTTGTTTATCTGGGACTATATTATTCTCCACTCCTTTTCAAAAGACAGTTTTGAAGGCTATGGTATTTTTTGTTGACAGTGTTTCTTTTTAGCACTTTCAGTATAATTCCACTGCCTTCTAGTTGGCAAGGTTCTGCTGAGAAATCCACTAATGATTCGGTAGCAATTACTTTCTGTATGTCTCTTTTCTCTTGCAGTTTTAAAGATTCTCTCTGTCTTTGACTTCTAAGAGTTTCATTATATTGTGTCTCATTCTGGGTCTTTTGAGTTTATTCTTCTTGGAGTTTGAACTTCTTGTGTTTATATATTTTTCATAAATATGGAAATTTTCAGTCGTTATTTTTTCAGTAAACTTTCTGCCTGTTTCTCTCCTCTTTCTGAGACATCTAAAGTTCATCTTTAGGTGCTTGGTGGTATCCCTTGTTCCCAGAAAATGGATCCTGTATCTTTTAGTCAATTGAAATGAGAGGCAGAGTCTAGAGGAGAAGAGAGTTTATTTCTGCAACCACATCACAGGAACAGGTTGGTACGTTATCAAAACCTTCTCAAAGGCAACTAAATTTATTTAGTATTTATACCTACATTTCATTTCCTTCACCCACCACTGAGTCAAATTTTTTTTTAAATCAGTATTTTTTATTATGATATTGTGGGGTACAGTTAAGGGTTAGGTATACAAATATGCTTCGTTCAGGCCTCTTGTTGATAAGAGGTGTCTCCCTGTCCCCAGACAGATGTTTACTACCATTAGTCCCATCCCCCTTCCCCTCCCTCCCCATAGTTTCCCACCACTGTCAGTCATTTTCTTATGATAGTACGTTGGATGGTCAAGGTCCACTATATGAGTGAGAACATGTGATACTCAGATCTTTGTTTTTGTGAGAGGTCACTCAGTATTATAGACTCTAGTACCATCGAGGTTGCTGTGAAATTCAAGATTTTGTTCTTTTTTTAAGGTTGCATCATGTGTATGTACCACATTTTTTTAATCCAGTCCTCTTTTGATGGGCAACATGGTTGGTTCCAGGTTCTTACTATTGTGAACAATGCTGCATAAACATTTGTGTGCAGGTATCTTTTTGATAGAGTGATTTGAGTTCTTCAGGGTATATTCCCAGTAGGGTATTGCAGGTCATATGGGAGGTTGATATTTAGAGCTTTTAGGAATCACACATGCTTTCACAGAGGTTGCACTAATTTACTCTCCCCCCAACAGTGTAGAAGTTTCCTCTTTCGCCACACCCTCTCCAACAACTGTTATTTTTTGAGTTATTGATAATGGCCATTCTGACTGGAGTTACGTGGTATCTCAGTGTGGTTTTGATTTGCATCTCCCTGATGTTTAGTGAGGTTGAACATTTCTTCATGTGTCTGTTGGCTGCTCAGATGTCTTCCTTTGTGAAGTGTCTGTTCATATCTTTTGCCCATTTTATAATAGGGTTGTTTGTTTTTTTCTTTTCAGCTCGTTTGAGTTCTTGTAGATCCAAGATCCAATTTCCATAAGGTATGTCTTCATTTCCTAAGTTCTTATGGGTTTTAGGTTTTACATTTAGGTCTCTGATCCATTTGGAGTTAATTTTTGTATGGATTGTAGGGGTCCTGTTTCAATATTCTGCATGTGGTTGGTCAGCCAGTCTTCCCAGCACCATTTACTGAATAGGTTCTCCTCTCGCCAGTGATGGGTGGTAGTGGCTTTGTTGAAAATGAGTTGGTTGAGAAATTGAGGTTTTGCTTCCGGAATCTCAATTCTATTCCATTGATCTATATGCCTGTTCCTGTACCAATACCAAGCTGTTTTAATTATTGTAGCTTTATAGTAAAGTTTGAAGTGTGGTAATGTGATACCACCTGCTTTGTTTTTTTTTGCTGAGGATTGTTCTGGCTATGCTTGGTCATTTGTGTTTCCATATGAATTCCTGTGTTGTTTTTTCTAGGTCTGAGAAGAATGTTGCTGGTAATTTGATATGTATTGCATTGAATCTGTAGATTGCCTTAGGTAAGATGGACATCTTCACAATGTTGATTCTTCCAATCCATGAGCATGGGATATTTTCCCACTTCTTTGTGTCGTCTTTGATTTCTTTAAGCAGAGTTTTGTAGTTTTCATTGTAAAGGTCTTTCATGTCTCTGGTTAGGAAGATACCAAGGTATTTTGTGTGTGTGTGTGGCTATTGTTAATGGAATTTTGCTTTTTATTTGAGTTTCTATTTGTTTATTATTGGTGTAAAGAAATGCGATTGTCTTTTGCACCTTTATTTTATACCCTGAGACTTTGCCAAAGGCCTTTATCAGTATAAGGAGGTTTTTGACAGATTCTTTTGGGTTTTCGAGGTACGCAATCATGTCATCTGCCAAGAGAGATAACTTTACTTTCTCTTTTCCTATTTGGATACCCCTGATTGCCTTCTCTTCTCTGATTGCTCTAGCCAGGACTTCCAATAGTATATTGAACAGGAGAGGTGAGAGTGGGCATCCTTGTCTTGTTCCAGTTTTCAGGGGAAATGGTTCCAATTTTTGTCCATTTAGGAGTATGCTGGCTGTGGGTTTCTCGTAGATGGCTTTTACTATTTTGATGTATGTTCCCGTATGCCTAGATGTTCTCGGGTTTTTATCAAGAAGGGGTGCTAGATTTTATCAAAAGTTTTTTCTGCATCTAATGATATAATGATATAAACATGTGGTTTTTGTTTTGACATCTGTTGATGTATTTAATTACATTTATGGTTTTACGAATGTTGAACAAGACTTGCATCCCGGGGATGAAGCCTACTTGGTCATGATGGATGATTTTTGAGATGTTGTTGAATCTGGTTTGCTAGGATCTTGTTGAGAATTTTAGCATCTATGTTCATCAAAGATATTGGCCTGTAGTTCTCTTTCTTTGTTGGATCTTTACCTGGCTTGGGTATCAATGTGATGTTAGCTTCATAAAATGATTTGGGGAGGGTTCCATCTTTCTCAATAGCCTGAAATACCTTCAGTAGGATTGGAATCAGCTCCTCCTTAAATGTCTTGTATAATTCTGCTTGAAAGCCATCTGGTCCAGAGCTTTTTTTTGTAGGTAGTTTTCTTATTACATAGTCAATTTCCTTGATTGTTATTGGTCTATTTAGGGTCTCGATTTCTTCTTGTTTCAACCTAGGCAGGTTGTGTGATGACTGAAATTCCTCCATTTCCTTGAGGTTTTCAAGTTTGTTTCCATACATAGTAGTCTCTAATGATCTTTTGTATTTCTTCAGGGTCAGATGTGACTTCATCTTTTGTGTTTCTGATTGTACTTATTTGGGTTTTTTCTTTCTTTTTCTTGGGCAGTCTAGCTAGGGGATCATCGATCTTGTTTATCCTTTCAAAGAACCAGCTTTTTGTTTCAATGATTTTTTTTTTTTGTATTGTCTTTTTGTCTTCTATGTCCTGGATTTCAGCTTTTATTTTGGTGATCTGGATTCTTCTGCTGAAATTAGGGTTTTGTGGCCTAGCATTTCCAGCTTCCTTAGGTGGCTTGTTAGGCTGTTAATTTGTGATCCTTCCCTTTTCTTGATGTGCGTTTGTAGGGATATAAATTCCCCTCTTACTATAGCTTTCATGGCGTCCCAGAGATTTTGGTAAGATGTTTCTTCATTTTCATTTGTTTCCAAGTATCTTTTGATCTCTGTTTTGATTTCATCATTGACCCTGGAGTTGTTTAGCATCATACTGTTTAGTGTCCATTTCTTTGTGGGTTTTGGGGGACCTTATTGGTGTTAATGTTTATTTTTAATCCACTGTGGACTGAGAAGGTGCGTGGTAAAATTTCGGTTATTTTAAATTTGCTTATGCTTGATTTATGACCAATTATGTGATCGATCTTAGAATATGTTCCATGCGGTGATGAGTAGAATGTGTATTCTGTGGTCTTTGGATGGAGGGTTCTGTAGGTATCAATTAAGTCCATTTGGTCAAGAGTCACATTTAGGTTCCGGATCTCATTGGTGATTTTTTGTCCTGATGATCTGTCTAGGGTTGTGAGTGGGGTATTAAAGCCCCCAGTTATGATGGTGTTGGATTCAATATCTTTCTTTAGTTTTCCTAGAAGTTGCTTTATAAAAGTTGGTGCACCTATGTTAGGTGCACATATGTTTAGGATAGATATTTCTTGTTGATGGAGTGAACCTTTTATCATTATGTAGGGGCCCTCTATCTTTGTTAATTTTTGATAGCTTAAATGGTATTTTGTCTGAAATTAGGATCGTGACTCCTCCTTCCTTTTGTGTTCCATTCACCTGAAAATTTGTTTCCCATCGTCTTACTTTGAGTCTGTGCATGTCCTTTCTAGTGAGATGGGTCTCTTGAAGGCAGTATATTGTTGCCTGGTGATATTTTATCCATTTTGCCATTCTATGTCTTTTCAGTGGTGCATTTAGTCCATTCACATTCAGGCTAATTATTGAAATGTGAGAGTTCATCCCTATCATAGAGTTCTTATAGAGTTGTTCTTCCACTTGGTTTTTTGTCTTTCTTTTGGTTTTGGGGTTGGTTCCAATGTGTATTTTATTCTTTTTCCTGTACTCTTGTGAAGAACACTGTTCTTTGTTCCCCCTTTTCTTCTGTGTTTAGCACTTTCTTAAGTGTCTCAT
>JAPVLO010006853.1:0-16097 GCA_027257055.1 Cephalopachus bancanus | reverse complement strand
AGTAACAAATAGAAGTCAGCTTAAACAAGGCCAAAATTTTTGGAAAACAATAATTTCAAAGTGAAGATTCATCAGTAAAGTACCTTGTTTTTACTTACATCTATAAAAATAACTTGCAGGAAAAATATGAGTTTCAGTTTTTTATTGCTGATACAAAATATACACAAAGTGTGTTGGGTTGTGATGAACTTTCATTGATATTTTAAGAATAAAAATCAGTCAAGAATAATCATTCAAAATACTTGACTCGGACATATTCTTTATGAAATTGAATTCTTCTACTAGAAATAAAAGGAAGCAGGTTAGTATTAATGAATCGTATGTGACTATATATGTAAGGGAATGTGATGCCTCCTTCTCTGAAGCACAAAAGAAAATATAGATAAATTTCCTAATATATTTTGGACTCTTTGACTTAATCAAGCAGTTATCTTTCTGAGGTAAAAATGATTCGTGTGAAAGTAAGAGAGGAGCCTAAAAATTTATACACATGTCACCCTCTTAGGAAGACTAGAATAAATGCTTCCCCTGTCATTTTGCCCCACTAATCCCACAAGCACATTTATCCTGATTGTTTCCAAAGAAAAACACTTTAAAAACATGTTTGATTTCAAAATTTATCATGTGGTTGATTTCTCTTGACTCAACATTTCAAAGCATTGTAAAGAGATTTTATAGTCATTCTCAGTGCTGTAAATCAAACATTGTCTTCTTTATGTACAGAAAGATTAAAGATGATGTTTTGTTCTGCCAAAGCCCAAACCTGTGCATACCATGAATAGATAATGATAGATAGATAGATAGATAGATAGATAGATAGATAGATAGATGGATGGATAGATAGATAAACTATGAACTGACATTCTCAGCTGCTGACTTTAATTACATATCAGCAGCATTTGGAAGGTGTATAAGAGATAATTTGTGTAACAACTTTTTGAAAATGGCAAAAATAATTCATCAAACTGCAAAAGCTGAGAATGTGAAAAATATTAATGGAGACTAGTGTTTATCTTTTCAATTCATCATTCTGTAATGCTTTTAGATAATTATTTGACACCAGAAGTGGGAAAGAGTTTTGAAGGAGAGAAAACAGACACTGATTATTAGGCAACAAAAAAACTCTGTATAGGTGTTTACACACATGCACTCCTTGGTAAAACTGGGAAGTAGGTTAATTTTATAAAATTCAGGATTAATTTTATTCCACTACTTAAAAATATAATAATGGCATATTGAGTAAAAAGTAGTTTAGAATTTGTAATAGCATAATTTCCTTTTCATAATATCCTTGAAAATTGTCATTGATGCTCTCCTTGTACAATCAACTGAAAAGGGAGAATGAGCATACTAAATGAGCACATTCCATTATTGGACAGTTCCAAATGACAGAAGGTTCTTCCATTTTTTAAACTTCATTTTAATTTTGGGGGCAATAGGAATAGTCTTTGGAGCAATAGGAACAAATATTTTTCTGCTTGACATTCTTTCATATATTTGAAACAATTGTCACTTCCTGCGGACTTTTCTTCCCAATAAAGTTCCCAGTTCCGCTAATTATTTCTCTTAATTCAAAATTTCCACATCCTCTATCTTGACAGAATTTATCAGAATATATTTTACTTTGTGTCTTATAATGTCTTATTTAGAATGGAAAAGAATGCTCTAATATGACACTAACAGTTCATATTCTTTTTTTTTTTTTTTTTTTTTTTGAGTTGGAGTCTCACTCTGTCGCCCAGACTGGAGTGCAGTGGCCGCTCCTGCCACCGCAGCCTCGACCTGCTGGGCTCGGCGATCCTTCCACTCAGCTTCCAAGTAGCCGAATTACAGGCATGCGCTACCAGCCCGGTGATTTTTTGATTTATTGTAGAGATGAGGTCTCGCTGCCCAGGCGGGTCTCGAACCCGCGGGCTCAGGCAATCCACTCACCTCAGCCTCCCAAAGGCGCGGGATTACAGGCTGAGCCACCGAGCCCGGCTACAGTTCATATTCTTATCTACCAAGTTTGGACAGTAAATTATATCTGTGTAAACTCAAAGCAGTATTTTAGTAGTCATTTCACTGTTGACTTGCAAACTTGTGGGCAACAAGTGTTTCCCCTCTCTCCCTACATTTAAAAGTTTAGCTTGTTTTACACCCATTAGGATGGCACCTATCAAAAGAACAGAAAATAACAAGTACTGGCCCTCGCAGTGCAGAGCAATAGAAACCCATATGTTCTGCTACCCATATGTATTGTTAATGGAAATGTAAAATGGTGATAGTGCAGTTGTTATGGAAAGCAGGATGAAGATTCCTCAAAGCATTAAAAATGGTATTACCATATGATCCATCAATCCTACTCCTGGTTATGTATTCCAAAGAACTCAAAGCAGGACCTTTAAAAGATATTTTCACACCCATGTTCATTGCAGCATTATTCATAATAGCTAAGAGGTAGATGGCTGCCAGCAGATAAATGAATAAAGAAAATGTGGTATACACCTGCAATGAAATGTTAATCATCCTTAAAAAGGAAGCATTCTGACTTATGCTACAACATGGATGAACCTTGAGGATATAATGCTAAATGAAATAAACCAGTCACAGAAAGACAAATACTACATGATTGCACTTCTATCTGAGTAGTCAAACTTACAGTAATAGAAAGTAGAATTGTGGTTGCCAAGGGCTGGGGAGAAAAGAGAGACGGAAAAATTAGTGTTTAATGATACAGTTTTAGTTTTGTAAGTTGTCAAAATTGTAGAGATCTGTTGCACAACAATGTGAATATATTTAACACAGCAGAACTTTACACTTAAAAATGATTAAGGTGAAATATGCTGGGTTTTTTTAAAACTATAATTTAAAAGAATGTTTATCTTATTTTAGTATAATGTTTTAGTATAATGTTTTAATTAATGATTGCTTCATTAATTTTTATAATATAATGTAGCATTTATTATATTTTGGATTCCTTCCAACACTGAATATTGTGCTTATTTTATAAATACGTTTTTATGTCTTAATCATTTATGAAAACATATTAATAGAACACAGACAAGGATAATACCCTATGGCATTCCATTACAGTTATTCTGTCAGATTGAAACCAAGTAATTAATCGACATCCTTTGGGTATTATTCTTTAACAGACCACGGCTCCACATATCAATGCATCTTTTGAATCCATATTTTGCCTTCTATAATGATATCATAGAGGACTTTGTAAAGTACTTTGAAGAAGTTAAAGTGGCTTGACTTACTAGTCTAAAAAATAAAATGTTCATTGCATTCTTCTCTAAAATATTGATACTACACCTATTTAATCTCTTTAAACATTGACAGGAACTGAAAACAAGCTGTCAGTTTAATCTTGGGGTCTAATTTTTAATTATTTAAAAAATTTAAATTGTTATGTATTAGTCCAGTTATCTAGTGATGCATAACAAACTAACCCACATTTTAGCAGCTTAAAACTATAGCCATTTTATTGCATATGCCAATTTTTTGATTCTGGAATTTGGGCAGAGTTTTGCTGATGATCCTTGTGCTTCATGTGCTATTGAGAGGTCATTCCAAAAAAATTAGCTTGTCTGGAGAGTCCAAGAGGGTTGTACTCACACATCTGGCTCCTTGATGGGAATGTCTGGACCTACTTGGGATTTTTGACAAGAGTCCCAATGTGGGCAACATGTTGCAAGGTTCCCAGACATGATGAACTTTGTACTTATTATATGGCTCAGTGCTCCAAGAGCAAGCAGTTCAGTCAATTCCTTCTGCAATTAATTCATGCAAAAACTGTTTATCAATTACTTAATATGTTGCAGGTATGTGTTAGATGTTTTGTGATGCAGCAGTACATGAGAAAGCCTGTCCCTAACTACATGGAGTTTACAGAGAGGTGGGAAATAAGATTATTAAACAAACAATAGCAAGTGAAAATAAAAGTTTGGAAAGCATTGTGAAGAAATATTTTTACTGGAAATCCCTTCCAGTGTCCCACTTCTTCCCCAAGGCTAAGGGATTATCACTAAAGAATTACATTCTATAAGGAAAAATGCATTTTTTATTTTTTTGTTAACTGAGACATGGGTTCTCCTTCATTTAAAGCTCACATTTTCCCCATCTATGGGAAATAATAGGAAATAGTAAAACATCTAACTTATAGTACATTTTTATATACTGATGATTTACTTAAAATGACTTATTCTTTATTATCGCTTCACAATGCAATCCATTTTGTATTACTTTTATGTTTATTTTACAATTTTCTACAGATGCTTTTAAAGAAACATATCATATTGTTCAAACCCTTATATATAAACAGAATAGCACAATTCACCACGAACTAAATCTAAATGCCATAAGCAGATTAATATAATTGAATATTGTATTCAATTCTTATGTCTTTCTACTTTTCATACAAAAAGGTTTTCTTATGTCTTTTTACCCTTCATGCAAATTTGTATTTAACAAATAATTTGAACCCAGTTGAAGAAAGGATGAAGGGTTGTATAGAAAAATGTCAGATACTTAGGCATAATCCTTTCTTCATGCTGAGGCTGGTCCATTTCTAAATTCGTAGTATATACTTTGCCACATCTCTAATTTAAGTAAAGAGAAGGCTTAAAAGGGCTAATTTATTACATGCTTGAGAATAGTCTACGATGGGAAATGAGAAATTAAATTTAGCTGATTTTGACCACATGCTTTAACTCTTAGAGAACAACATATTAAGTTTTCAAAAGTTTACAATATTATTCTTTAAGCTTATTATTGAGTTAAAAGAGTCATATATTATTAAGTAATGAGTGACATAATACTTAAAGGTAATAAATACAGTACTACATAAAAAAGAAATAACACATTGAACACACATTTTTCTTGGTCTTTCTATATTTATGAATTAGTTCCTAGATAATATTAAGAGTATAAATAAGAAGCTGAGTTTGAAATATTATATGGTATTCTAACTTTCAATCTTAAAGTTTCTCATTAATTAACAAAAGTCACAAAGTTTAAAATTTTTATTTTAATATGTTTATAGGTTCAAATTTCCAGTCCTAAAAGTAATACTAATTACTATCTGTTTAGATGAAGAAATAATTGCTCAAGGGACAAGGAGAGTCAAAACCAAAGATGAGGTAAGTAGGTTACATTTATAATGTTTACTTTTCAGACTGGTTGCTTATTTACTGTGTCTGGCTAAAACTATTTTTTTTTAGACAGTTGAAATTGAAACACAGAACCTTAGGTTGTTTGACTTTTGTACTTTTTTTCATCTGAATTCATTGAGGAACCATCAATCATCATAATAACAATACTTAGCACTTTTCTAATTGAGAAATCAAGTCACTTGAATTCTATAAACAATTATGTCAATAGAATCAGAATGAGATTTCCCTTACACAGGGAATCATCAGAGCAGTTACAATTTAGTATGGCTTTCTCTAGCAACTAAACTTTATCATCAGTGGAAGTGGAAAGAATTACGTTTTTCTCCATTAGGTAATATAGTCTTGGCTTTTATTATACTAAAGTTTGATATGAGTTCAATAAGAGCATATGTAAAGTGCACAATCTATTTTAAGTTATTAAAGAGGACATGAAATCAATATTGCAGGATGCTGATATAGAAATTGCAATAAAATATATGAAAAGGAAAATTGTGACTTATTTTAATTAATTAATTAATTATACATTGACAGATAATATTGTATGTACTTCTTATGTACACTATGATGTTTTGAAAAATATATATGCCCGGCTCGGTGGCTCAGCCTGTAATCCCGTGCCTTTGGGAGGCTGAGGTGAGTGGATTGCCTGAGCCTGAGGGTTCGAGACCCGCCTGGGCAGCGAGACCTCATCTCTACAATAAATCAAAAAATCAGCCGGGTGTCGTAGCGCGCGCCTGTAGTTCCAGCTACGTGAAAGGCTGAGGGGGAAAAGTCGCCGGAGCCCAGCAGATCGAGGCTGCGGTGTCCGGGAGCGGCCACTGCACTCCAGTCTGGGCGACAGAGTGAGACTCCAACTCAAAAAAAAAAAAAAAAGAAAAATATATACATTGTGGAATGACTAAATCTAACTAATAATGTATACATCATCTCACATAGTTATCATTTTTTGTGGTGAGAACACTTTACTCTTAGCATTTTCAAGCATATAATTCATTGTTATTAATTATGGTCACTGGTATAGTAACGAACATATTGAACTTGTACACCATTTCAAGAAAAATTTTAAGGATAAGCCAAAGAAAATACAGAGAATGTGATAGAGGGTCTTCATATATTCTACCTGCCAAACCACTGGCTTATAGAGAGAAATCGTTATATCACGAGAAAGTAAACATTAAATATTTCCTTGATGATTTCAATATTAGTTCATTAACTTTGAATTTTAAAATATACTGGGAAGGCAACTTGAATTTGCTTCTCTCAGTTTTTCTATGTTAAGGTGTATGTATGATGTTCAGTGTCCTTGATACTTAAATGGACACACCTGGCTAACCTCCAGTGGGATTGTGAAATGGGCCAATTGTCTTAAGCACTCTGGTTTTCCCAGTCTCTGTTAATTTTTAGTTCTTTATGTAGTCCTCATACCTTATCAGCCCCTGAAATTCTCTCTGCTGTATCAAAACTTGCTTTCACATGATCCACGGTCTCTGATTTTAACTGGAAGAAAAATCTTAAGTTAAATAAACATAATTAATACTGGGTAAATCAGAATTTGGAGGAGTCTTTTTACCCTGTAAAATAATCCTATGAAGGCAGTGGTCTAATCTATCTTGTAGAAAGGTAAAAAAAATACACATGATACTTTATAGTACAATGTTGCCCAGAAGTTATGGACCCTGTATCATCCAAGGACTAAGGAGATGACACGTACATGTACTATCAGCCCAGATTGAATGACGTAGTTCTAGTAACACATATTGTTTCACTTTATTCCCTTAAGCCCATTTGATCTAATAAGAATTTCATAAGCAAATGTGTTATAATTTTATTTCAATTATAATTATTTAATTTTGAAAGATGTGTTCCTTACTTTGTTAACAGGTCAGTTGGTCTTGACATCAAACAGTACCAGAGACCAAATGATGACTCAATTCTATTTTACGAGGACAGTATTCACAGAGATACTTTTGTAATTACTTTTCGTCTAATTAGTTAAGGCAAAGTAACCTGGCATCATAGTCTAACTAACTTCTTGCTATATGACTGAATAAAGTCAGCTACTATGAGGTAGATTAGAATTGATTAGTCATCAAAATTTATGCTGAATTTACTTATAAAAATTTGATCTTTTCAAGCTTTGTTACACTAAACCTACCATGTGAAAGTGAAACTTTGTGAATATTTATTTAAAAAGCTAAAAAGAATTCATTCCTTTTTTTGGTATATGACTTAGATTGAGTGAATTAAAAAGTCTTAACCTACATATGTGATCTGTCACAAGTAATTATTATTTTCAATAAAATCTTTATATAGGCCCTCTAAAATAAATATGGGTTATGATATTTAAAATCTTTGTCATTCTTATTATAAATTAATAAGAGGCATGCTTTGGAAAATTGTTCTTATTGTAATTTATAGCTCAGATATGAAGTCACAAATATGCTAAACTTCAAGTGAAAAATTTTTCTGAATTCTTGGGCATATAGCATTTCATCAGAACTTTTGATTAAAATTATCAAACAAAAGGGATCCTAAACAAAAGAAAGAGTGATGTAGTCTATGTACCTATTTCATCAACATAAAAAATTTGCTTAAGGTTAGATAAAACCAGTTTAATAATAAATTATTGAGCAACAGATACAATAAATTCTATGATGTAAAGCAAATACATTTCAGGTGAGTTGAGATATCTCTCTATGGTCTTGGGAGAATTTGAACTGGCTCATTCTTGAGTGAGAAATTATAGAAAGACTCTCAACAAAGTGGAGTAATGAATAACTAACAATTAATGGCAATTTAACCTGCTGGATGTTAATTGGGGTGAGACAAGGAATTCTGTAAAATCTCCATGTTTCCCGTTATTTTGGCTAATGATCTGCAGGATGAATTCATAAGATAGCTTTGAAATCTTCATGAAGCTAATTTAAACTATGAATAATTTTTTTTCACCAAAGGGATATTTGGCACTATCTGAAGATATTTTTAGTTTTCACAACTGAGAGGAGTGCTAGTAACACCTAATAGGTAGAGACTAGGGACACTGCTGCTGCTGCTAAGTATCCTACAATACCAGGACAGCGCTCCCACAACACAGAATTATCCAGTCCCATAGGTCATTAGTACTGAGACTGAGAACCTGCTTTAGAACTAACAAAGCCACTACAGGATGAACAGAGAAATAAAAAGAATGATTCTGAAAATATAGATAGGAATTTTTGGAAAATTTGACTTTGGATCACCACATTTACAAAGTGAACCAATAGGGAACGTAGGCAGAGAAACTGAATTGCTCCAGCTATTAAATAGCTGTTAGCAATGGAAATTAAAAAAAAATTAGAGGAGGTAGCCAGGCACCAACTAAAATTAAACTTGCCTTGAATAGAAAATGATTACAAACTTCAAACCAGAGAAGTTTATAATTAGATCTGTCAGGGGAAAAAATGTTTTGGAGTTCATATTTAAGGCAGGACCTGCTTTTGTTACAGAGTTCACAAGAATGTCTCTTTTGCCCTCATAAAAGCTTTTTCTAGAAAGTCATATAGTTGGAATCATACAGTAAATGTTCTTTTCAGATTGGTTTATTTTACTTAGTAATATGCATGCAGGTTTTCTCCAGTTTTTTTCATGATTTGATAGCTCATTTCCTTTTGGTGCTAAACAATATTTCCCTCCTGGATGAATCATAGTTTATTAATCCATTCACCTCTTGAAGGACATCTTGGTTGCTTCCAAGTTTTGTCAATCATGAAAAAGTTGCTATAAACATCTGTGTTTATGTAACATATGCAGACATAAGTTTTGGGTTCCTTTGGGTAAACACCATGGAGTGTGATTGCTACATTGTATGGTTATAGTGTTTAATTTTATGAGAAGCTGACCGAACCATCTTACAAAGTGGCTATCCATTTTGCATTCTTCCCAGTAGTGAATGAGAGTTCCTGTTCCACATTTTCACCAGGATTTGCTATTGTTTGTGATTTGGAAGTTGGTCATCCTTACAGCAGCATCTAGTTTTAATTCACAATTCTCTAATGACATATGATTTTGCACATCTTTTCATATGCTTACTTGATATTATATATCTTTGGTGGATTGTCTATTTTGCTCTTTTGCTTTGCTTTAAAGTTAGTTTGTTTGCAAATGTTGGTAAGGTTGTGGTGAAAAGAGAACAACTGTTCCACTGTTGGTGGGAATGAAAACTAGCTAAACCCCTGTGGGAAACAGTTTAGAGATTTCTGAAAGAACTAAAAGTAGACTTAACATTAAACCCAACAATCCCACTGCTAAGTATATACTCAAAGAAGCACAAATCATTCTACCAAAAAAGACACCTGCACATACAAGTTTATCAATTGCAGCACTATCTACAGTAGCAAAAACATAGAACCTAGGTGTCCACTGACGGTGGAGTGTGTAAGGAAAACGAAGTACATATATACTGTGGAATACTATACTTCCATAAAAAGACCAAAATAATGTCCTTTACAGTAATATGGGTGCAGCTAGAGACCATCATCTTGTGTGAATTGTCACAGAAACAGAAAACTGAATATCGTGTCTTCTCCCTAATATGTGGGAGCTAAAACCTGTAAGCACATAGGCACAAAGTTGGGGACAACAGACACTGGGGCACTTCTAATGTGGAGAAGGAGAAAGGAAAATAAGAGCTGAAAACTTCTCACTGAATACCATGTCTACTACCTGGGTGATGGACTCAATAGAAGCCCAACTCTCACCATAATGTGTTATTCCTATGAAACAAACCTGCACGTGTGTACCCCTGAATCAAGATAGAAAATAAAAACATAAATTAAAAAAAAAATAGGTTGTTTGTTTTCATATTGCTGAGTTTTAAAAGTTTTTAAATATGTTTTGGCTAGTCCTTTACCATATATGTCTTTTTTGTTGTTGTTGCTGTTTTGTTTTTGTGAGTTGGAGTCTCACTCGGTCACCCAGACTGGAGTGCAGTGGCCGCTTCCGACCACCACAGCCTCGACTTCCTGGGCTCCGGCGATCCTTCCGCCTCAGCCTTCCAAGTAGCCGGAACTACAGGACGTACTACCACGTCCGGCTGATTTTTTGATTTATTGTAGAGATGAGGTCTCGCTGCCCAGGTGGGTCTTGAACCTGCGGGCTCAGGCAATCCACTCACCTCAGCCTCCCAAAGGCGTGGGATTACAGGCTGAGCCACCGAGCCCGGCTATCATATATGTCATTTGCAGATATTTTATGCCATGCTGTGACTGGTCTTCTCATTTTCTTGAACTTGGCTATTGCAAAGTAGAAGTTTTTAGTTTTAATGAAGTTTACCAACTCTTTTTATTTATTGTGCTACTGGTATTATATATAAAAAGTCAATGCTATGCCTGATTTTCCTATGTTATTGTTTAGGTATTTCTATTTTTGTGTTCTGTATTCAAGTATTTGATTTATTTTGAGATAGTTTTTGTGAAGAGTAAAAGATCTGTGACTAGATGCATTTCTTAAACATGTGACTGTTCAGTTTTTCCAGCATTATTAATTAAAAATGCTCTGTGCTCCATTGTATTGTCTTTGTTGCTTTATCAAAAATCCATTGATTAGGAGACTTACAGTTCCAAAATGCCAGTGTAAAAACAAGCAATCTTCAATCCTCTATGCAGTAAACTCAAGACAAATATATGTCATCAAGATTATTACTAGCAACTCATGTATGAGAACTCAAATACCATGTATGAACAACTCAAATACTCATGTATTTGAGAACTCAAGTACTCATGTATGAGAACTCAAATACCATGTATGAGTTACTCAAATACTCATGTATGTATTGAGTTCTCATGTATGAGAACTCAAATACTCATGTATGAGCAACTCAAATACCAGCAACTCAAATATGAGAACACCAGAAAACCCAAATATGGGAAGACAATTCCTGAAGCCATGGAGAAGTGAAAAAACTGAGCAGATGGTAAGAGAATCAGATTTTCCTATTTTCAACACTTTCTCCTCCAGGTCTGCCTGGCATCAGACTCAGAAAATTTCCCCTGAGTCAGTTTCTATGCTGAAAAACTGATATTGAGGAGAATAACAATTTTTCTTACCATCTTGGGTTACCTGGCAGGATACTTATCCCTGCTTCAATGGACAGGAAGCATCAGGAGTGCCTGAAGTAAGAAATATCCCTGAGGACAGCCAGAGCTGAACTAACATCTGCAGTCCTGGGAAGTCTGCTTTGTACCTTGTCCAAAGGAGATGCCATATTAGAGTGACTGGTCAGTTGCACTACACTGGTGTAGATTTATTTCACAGGTCCCCTGGGCATGAACACCTAACTTGTTTTCTCACATTACTGGAATACCCTTTTTGGGACCTCTTTTCCCCAGTTCATGACAGGGAGCACTCTGTTTACTAAAAGAGAGGCAAGTCTGGACTTAAAATGCCATCTAGTTCCAAAAACTAGGTAATGACCTAGTAAAAAAAAAAAGAAAAGTAAATCAATAGATATATTACAATGAATCTCAAAGCTAATATATTCAATAAAAAACGACGGACACAGAAGACTAAAATAAATAACTAGTTTTCAATACAAAGACATAGATATACATCCACAGGAAACAACAGCAAATAGAGAACTTTTAGTTCACTAAACAAACAAAACAAAGAACCAGTGACTGATGCTAATCAGACTGTGATATATGACTCTGATCTAGAATTCAAAATAGTGGCTTTAAGAAAACTCAATAATCTCCAAATTAACACAGAAGTAATTTATAAATTTATCACAGAAATTTAACAAAGAGATTAAAACAATAAGAAAATAAGGCAGAAATCTTGGAATTGAGAAATACATTTGCTGAACTGAAAAATTCTTTACAGACTCTCAACAGCAGAATGAATCAAGCATAGGATAGAATCAGTGAGTTAGAAAGCAGACTATTGGAAAATACACAATCAGAGGAGAAAAAGGAAAAACATGAAAATGAGTGAAGATCATCTTAAAAGATATAGAAATGACCCCAACAGACCAAATCTAAGGATTATTGGTATTCAAGAGGAAACTGAGCAAGAGCAAGGGGGAGAGAGCTCATTCAAAGAAATAATAACAACAAACTTTTCAAAACTTGAGAAAGAGATAAATCCAGTTACAAGAAGGTCTTAGAATACCAAACACATTTTGAGCCAAATAAGACTATCCCAAAATATATGGTAAACTCTCAAAGGCCAAGGACAAACAGAGGATACAGAAAGCAATGGAAAAAAGAAAAAAAAAAACCACATAAAGGACCCCTAAATCATCTGGCAACAGAATTATGAGTGGAAAATCAAACAGACTAGGTAAGAATTTGATGATATCTTCAAAGTGCTGACAAGAAGCAAAAAAAAACCAACAAACCTGTCATCTAAGAATACTGTATCCAGTAAAGCTATTCTTCAAATATGAATAGATAAAATCTGCCCCAGACAAGCAAAACCTAAGAGGATTTGTCACCACCAGACCTATCTTACAAAAAATGCTAAGTGGAATTCTGTAATCTGAAACAAAATAAAACACTAAAATGAAAAAAGAAAACATTTGAAGATATAAAGCCCACTATTAAAAGCAAATACATAGACAACCCCAGAATACTCTATCACTGTAATTATGATATGAAATCCACTCATGACTCACAATTTACTTATGAAATCCAAAAAACATCTATCTAAAATAATAGCTACGGGGTTCAGACAAGATGGCGACCAGACAGGTCAGCTGTGAGAGTCTCCACAAAAGCAAGTGTCCATAAAGACTCTCTGTGTGAGTAGGCATGTGCTAGTGGGAGAGTGAAAGTCCATCTGAGGGGAGACTCAGGTTCATGCACCCAGGTAACCCCTCTGAAGGTGACTGCAAGCTCTCACTGCCCTGAGATTTGGGCCATGGGCAAGCAAGATCATCTGCTGTTCTCAGGACTCTCTTTAAGAGAGACTGCCAAATCCAGTTGATTCTCATTGCCTGGCATCTGGTCCATACCATCACTTGCTATAGCAAATCAGCTGGAGCCCTGGATCCAATCAATGGAGAGAGAAGATTGGGGATAGCCAGAGAGGGTCCCCATGCCCGGTGAAGAAACACTGACCACAGCCATTTTCTCTGTTCCAGGACTAGGCAGAGACTTGCATTGCCCCACCCAGCTCTGCTCAGTTCTGCCCAGTCTCCAACTTGGGACTTAAGGTAATCTCATCAAACTGGGAGAGACAGAAACCCCTTGCCCATGCTGGATCAGACACAGACAGGTCAGATCTGAGTGGCAGACTTGACAGGCAGCAAGCTGGGTGAGTCCAGACCTGATCTACCCTTCTTCCAAGAGTAGGCCTGAGGCATCAGATCCAAGCTATGAGCAACCATATCAGTTTGGGCTGAGAAGTAGTGACCAGAGCTGAAAGTACATTGGACTTACAGGAATGACCTCACAGTGAGTTTGGTTCCTTGTTTTTATTTATTTATTTTGTCTGTTTGTTTTTTGTTTTTGTTTTTCTTTCTCTTACTTTCTGTTTTTGATAACATTTTCATACTTGGTTGTTTCTGTTATTTTACTGATTTTTTTCTTTAGACATCCTGTTTGTGTATGGGAAGAATACATCAATAGGGAAATTTCTGGCGGTTTGTGTGTTTATATGATTGTCTGTATGTTTTCATTATTTTTAATCTTTTCTGTCTTTGTTCCTCTATTCACTTATTAGTTGGTACATCTGTCTGTTTTCCTCTTGTTCTTCTTTCTCTCCATCTTCCTCTTGCCCCCCCTTTCCATTCTTTTCTTTTTTCTTACCTCATTTTGTTTCAGGGAGCAAACCCATGCACCCACTGCATGGACAGAATGTAAGGCAGTGGGAAGTGGGTTCCAGGGTATCCATACACCTGTCAGTGGATACTAGGATCTACAGATAGATTTTGAATCACAGCTCCTCCCTCAATTAAATCTCAAAACTGCACAAAGTAAAGCCCACAACCCACAGTCTGGTGTCAGAACTAAACAAAGCCAGAAAATCCAATAAGGAAGAATAAGAGATTGAGCAAACAAAAGTAAAAGCAACCCACCATCCCTGAACAACAAAACTAAAGAAGAGAATAAGGGGGAGGATCTACACAAATGAAGAAAAACCAAAAGAAGAATATGAGTCTCACATAGACCCCTGGGAGTTCAGACACTGAGAAAAGAGACTTCAGAACACAAACCATGAAGAGTCCCCAGAATGACTGGTCTCAAACTACAAATCCAGATATAAAGACATTAATAGAGAGAAGAAATAGAATTGAGGAGAGACAAGAGAAAATATGAAAGAGTTGATAACTTAGATAACAGCAGTAAAGAATACTGTGAATGTAATAAATAACAAACTGATAAGCATGGAAAGCAGAATTAGCCAAGCAGAAGAATGAATCTCAGAGCTTGAGGAACAAAATATAGAACTAACTCAAACTGTCAAAAACATAGAAAAGAAGCTTAAAAAGACAGAACAAAACCTTCAAGAGATGAGTGATTATTTCAAAAGGCTGAACTTAAGAGTAATGGAACTTCCTGAGGCAGAAAGAGAGACAGAGAACAAACATTCCATGAAATTATTCAAGAAAATTTCCCTCATCTCATCAGTGATGCCAACATTCAAACACAAGAGATTCAGAGAACCCCTGCAAGACAGCAAGTGAGAAGACCAACTCCTAGACACATAGTAATTCACCTAAACAAAGTAGATATAAAAGAAAAAGTCCTAAAGGCAGCAAGAGAAGAAGGTCAGACTACCTACCAGGGAAGAGCAATTAGAGTAGCAGCAGATTTATCTACAGAAACCCTTTAGGCTAGAAGAACTTGGAGCCCAACCTTCAAAGTTCTCAAAGAAAACAATTTCAATCAAGAATAACCTACCCAGCTAAGCTAAGCTTCATCAGTGAGAGAGAATTAAAATCTTTCCCAGAAATTCAATCCCCAAGAACTTATGCTGCTCTAGACCAGCTCTAAAAGAAATACTTAAGAAAGTATTAAACACAGAAGAAAGCAAAAAAAGAACAACAGCATTCTTCACAAGAGTGAAGGAAAAAGATTTAAAACACACATGAATCAACCCAAAAATCAAAAGAAAGACCACAAAAAACAGGAGCAACAACTTTATAAGAAACTCATGACAGAGATAAACTCTCACATTTCAATAATCAGCCTGAACATGAATGGACTAAAAACACCACTGAAAAGATATAGAATGGCAAACTGTATAAAATATTATGAGGCAACAATATATCATCTCCAAGAGACTCATCTTACCAGAAAGGACACTCACAGACTCAAAGTAAGAGGATGGGAAACAAAATTTCCGGCAAATGGAACACAAAAGAAAGCAGAAGTTGCAATCTTAATATCAGATAAAAATACCCTTTAAGCTATCAAAAATTAAAAAGATACAGAAGGTAACTATATAATGATAAAAGGTTCAACCATCAACAAGAAATATCCATCCTAACCATATATGCACCCAACATAGGAGCACCAACTTTCATAAAGCAGCTTCTAGGCAAACTTAAAAAGATATTGACTCTAACACTATCATAACTGGAGACTTTAGTACCCCACTCACAACCCTAGACAGATCATTGAGACAAAAAATCAACAGGGAGATCTGGAATCTCATTGAGACTCTTGACCAAATGGACTTAATTGATATCTATAGAACACTCCACCCATTGACCACAGAATATGCATTCTACTCATCACCACATGCAACATACTATAAGATCAGCCACATCCTTGGCCATAAATCAAGCATAAACAAATTTCATAAGATTGAAAGTCTGTCATGCACCTTCTCAGACCACAGTGGAATAAAAATAAATATCAATACCAATAAAGTTCCCCTCCAAACCACAAAGACATGGACATGATGCCAAGCAACTCCTAGGCCAACATTGAAATCAAAACAGAGATTAAA
>JAPVLO010006852.1:0-19892 GCA_027257055.1 Cephalopachus bancanus | reverse complement strand
GTTATTCAGAGGAGAAAAGGTTTCTGTATTATATTTCCATTGTGCACAAAAAGGTTAGTAATATTATTAAATATGACACTTCTGTATATTTTTGTACATCACATGCAGATGAACCAGAAGTCCTTTTTACATTTGACAGACCCAGAGATTAATGATAAATTCAACTCGGCTTCTGCTTTACTTGGTTCCCAAGAGATTTCTGGGTGTCATACAGCTAATTTAGTGAATCTGACTGAAGAAATATTTATAGAATGAAACAGTCAGTTGAGAAAATGATTGTGTAATTATTACTGCCAATGAAACAAACATGGTGAAAGCCATGAGTGATTTGAGAAGGAACCCCAAGTGTATGACATTGTGTTCTTGCCCTTCATTTGTGTCCTCAAAAAGTAATTATAGGACAGCATAGTGTAACAAAATGATAACATAATGTAAGTAGACAGACAAGGGACCACTTTAATCAGTTCTCTTCAGCCAAAGAACAACTCTGTGAACTCTCTGTTAAGACAGTTTAACACTGCCTTGCTATTATTTTCACAGGATATTAAAACAAATTTTTAAAAAGCAGCTAGTACTTAGTTTGCTAAAAGCTCTTTGAACAAAAGAAAGTCTTACTCACTTAGTTGCAGATGATGATATTAACATAGACGTACTGACTTTTGACTAATGCTTGTGGAGAAATGTACATGCTGAGATCTACTGAAGAAGTAAAAAAAATAGAAACTTTTTCGGGCAGTAAATATTTCTTACAGGACATTCCTATAATTCTACTCCAGGGGAGATAGGGAATAAGTACACTTTAGTCACAAAAGCTGGGATATAAATGGAAACCTGGATAATATCGCAACACCTTGAAAGTCATTCAGACACCTTTGCCATCTCTAGACCCATGGCTCAAATAGAAGATGCTGAAGGAAGTTCATGAAACAGCCAGGATATGCTGTGCCATTTTATATTGCTGCTTAACAACCATCCCAAAATGTAACAAAGTACAACATCATTGTATAGTGCTCATAGAGTCTGTGGGTCAGGAAATAAGACAGGGCACAGAAGCAGTGTTTTTTCTTTGCATCACAAACCCGGGGCCACAGCTAGATGGACTCAGGATGGGGGTAACTCAGCAACCAGAGGATGATATCATTGAAGGTATCTTCATGCCTGGCAATGAATACTTGCAGTCAGCTGGCACCTCACCTGGGCTGCTAGCTGTAGAAGTAGGCATGATTCTCTATGGGGCTCTTTCCATGTGGACTAGTTTGTGGTTCTCCACAGCATGGTAGCTAGGTTCCAAGCACAAGAGTTCTGAAAGAAAAATGTGGAAGTGTGTGACACTTCGTATTCACATAGTGTCACTTCTGCCATGTTCCATGGGTAGGAGCAGTCATAAAACACTCCCTCCTCCAGTTCCAAGGAAAAAGGTTATTGATTTTTGTCTTGATTGGAGAATGACAAGCTTCTAGAAAAATGTGAGAGATGAACATATTATTGTGGTTAGCTTTAGAAAATGTACTATTCCACACGTTAAGATAAAAAATAAAGAATATAAGGGATATAAGTCACTTTAGTTGTGCTTCTGAAAATATTTAGTATCTTCTTTGATAAGTGTGCAGAACTTCAGATTACAGGCTTGCTTCAGTGAAATTGCATCATCATTGACCACTTTAATGATGAAGATAAAAAATAAGTGCACATATAAATACATAATTTACATTATAATTCATCCACAGCAGATGTTATAGAATAATTATCTTTAAAGGGATTTTTTAACACTGAAAGGCCCATTAGTTCATTCTATATAGAATCCCTTCAAGGACTTCAGGCAAGATGGCGATGGGGCAGCCTGGTCTATGAGACCCTCCGCAAAGGACAACACAGAGGGTCTCTGGCAATCTCCCTGGGGACTGTGGATACCATCATTGGAGCCTGCTCTTCACATGGAGCTTGGCCGTCGCCACCGCTGGGGGATCGTGGTGGTACGGACAGCCCTGCAGCCCAAATGCAGCAGCCCCGCACTTTGGGGCCGGGGGCAACCAAAATGAATACCCAGGTGTTGAGGCAAAACCCCCCAAATTTTTTTTCCAAAACCTTGATCCCGAAAGGAAAGACCCCGGGAAAATCGGTAAAAATTTTTTGTGAAAAAGTGAAAATTCTCCGGGCGGGATCCCTCCGTTCCAACAAGCCCCCAAAAATCTCCATCTTTGGCCCCATTGGCTTATCCCCGGGAGGGAAAAGTTTTGCAATAAAAAAAAATTAAATGGGGGGAAAAAACCCCACCCGGGGGATTCAAAAAAAAACCCACAAAACAAAAAAAAGTTTTTGAAAAACCGGGCCCCTTTTAAAAATTTAAAAAATTGGAAGGGGGGAAAATTAAAATGGTGATTTTGGGGCCCCCACAGAAACCCAAATGGAAAAAATTGGAACCCCAAAAACGGGAAAAAACAAATTTACCCCCCTGAGGAGGAACCAGCTAGAAATCAGAGCGAAAGGAAAATTGGGTTAAACAAAAAAAGAAATTTGGTTATTTTCTTTTTTTTAATGATTGATTTAAACCAAAATTTTTTTCCCTTTTTCCTTTTTTTTCTTCTATTTTCCTCCTTTTTTTAAAACCCCAAATTTTTTTAAAAACAGAACCCCAAAAAAAAAATTTTTTACTTTATTTTACAAAAAAAAAAATTTTTGGTTTTTTTAAAAAAAGGGGAAAAGTTGGGACAAAAAACCAAAAAAAGGGTCAAGAAAAAACGAAAAAAATTTTGGTTTCCCTCCCCTTTTGGTTGGGGTAAAACTTGTTTTTTCCCCCCTTTAACCCCTCTTTTCCCCCAATTTTCCCCCCAAAAATTCCCCCCAAAAATTCTTTCCCCCCAAAAAAAAACCAACAAAAAAATCAAAAAACAGAAATGCCAAGGAAAAACCCCAAAGGAAAAAAAAAAGTGGGTTTCAATTACCATTTCCCCTTTTAAAGAAAAAAAGGACCAAAAAATATTTTTTAAATTTTCCAGAAGAAAACCTAAAAACTCAAAAACGCCCAACCCCCCCAACCTAGGGGGGAAAACCTCCAGAAATTGGGGGGAAAAGGTTAAACCCATCAAAAAAAAGGAGTTTGAACAAAAAAACTAAAAGGAAACCCCAAAAACCCTAAAACCCAGAAAAAAAAGGGAAAACCCCTCAGGGAAAAGGGAAGGAAAATTTTAAAAAAACCCCCAAAACAGGTTTAAAAAAATAACGGGGGAAAAACAAATTTGAAAATAAAGAAACCATCAAAACGGGGAAAAGCCTAAAGCTGGAAAAAGTAATTTAATCCCTACAAAGGCAACTTTTAAAGGGAAAATGGGGAAAAAAAAAAACCAAACAACCCAAATTTAAAAGGGGAAAAGAAGAAAAAAACCCAATTTAAAAGGGGAAGAATCCAGATAAACCAAAAATAAAAAGAACCCAAATCCGGGGAATTTAAAAAAAAAATTAATACAAAAAAATAAATTTAAAACCCCAAAAATTTTTTTTAAAATGGAAAAAAACAAATTTGGGGGGGTTAAAACTAGTAAAACCTTAAAAAGAGGGAAAAAAACCCAAATATCAAACCCCCAAAACCCCCAAAAGGGTTCACAATTCCCCCTTGAAGAAATACAAAAAAAGAAAACCGCACATGAAAGTTTATAAATTTTAAATTGAAAACCTGGAAAAAGAACCCTTTCTGCCCATCAAAAATTGCCTGGAAAAAAAAAAGGGGAAAAGAAATTAGACCCTAAAAAAACCCAAAAAAATTTTCAAAGGAAATTGACTTTTAATAATCCCTTTCCAAAAAAAAATTCTGGACCACAGGGTTTCCCAGGGGGAATTAACTCCAAGAATTTTTTAAAAGGGAAAAGCTGATAAAACCTTAAAAGGGGGGAATTAAGGGATTAAGAAAGCAAATTTTCCCCCAAACATTTTTTAAAGGGGGCCAAAATAACCTTTTTGATATCAACCCAAGTAAAAACCCCCAATAAAAAAAGGAAAAATAAAGGGAAAAAAACCCCTTTAAAACCCTCTCCCAAAAAATTTTTCCCCGGGCAAGTTTTCCCACCAAAACGTTTTCCCAACAAGAATTAAAAAAATTATCCTTCAGCCCAAAGGGGGGGTTTAATCCCTGGGAAAAAGGGGGAAAAAATTTTTTTGTTAAAAATTCATAAAAAAAAAAAAAGGGGGGAAAAAATTTAAAATTACTTTTAAACGGGAAGTAAAAATTTTTGGGAAAAAAATTTTTTTTAAATTAAAAAAAATTTTAGACCCCAGAAAAAAGCTTTTGGGGTTTTAAAACCAAAGCACCCCTTTTTTTTTTAAAAAAACCCTTAGAAAAAAAAATTTTAGGCAATTGGGGGAAAAAATATCAAAATTTGGTAAAACCATTATAAAGGAAAACCCAAAAAGCAACAAAACCCTAAATGGAAAAATTTTTTTCCCTTTTTTCCCTTTGAAAACTAAAAAAAGAAAATTCCCACCCCCCCCTTTTCCTTTCCAATATATTTGGATTTTAAACTAACAAAGGGGGGAAAAGGAAAGGGGATTAAAAAAGGAAAAGAGGAAATAAAATTTCCTTTTTGGATGGAAATATGTTAAACCAAAAAACCCAAAGAATCTGCCAAAAACCCCCTTACACTGATAAAGGGAACTTTGGAAAGTTTAAATTAAAAAAAGGTGAAAAGGACTCACACCTTTCCCCCCAATTTGGGGGCAAAAGGGAACCCCAAAAAGGGGGAACCACCTTTCTTTAAAACCCAATTTGGAAAAAAAAAAAAATTGGCATTTCCCTTTAAAAAAAGGAAAATTTTTACCAAAATGAAAACAACAAAAATTAAAAAAAATTTTTCAAAGGATGACCAAAACAAGTTGGAAAAAAAAATTTTTCCCATGGCCTCTTTTGAATTTTTTTTTTTGGAGGGAATCCATTGTAAAAGGGGTCCATCCCTCCCGGCCCAATTCCCCTGCGGGGCTCCGGGATCCTTCCCCTCGGGCCTTCCGGTACCCGGAATTCAGGCATGGGCTACCACCCCCGGCTGATTTTTTTTTTTATTGCAGAGATAAGGTCTCGCCCCCCAGGGGGTCTCGAACCCCGGGCTCAGGCAATCCACTCACCTCAGCCTCCCAAAGGCGCAGGATTACAGGCTGAGCCACCGACCCCAGATTGTATACATTTTTAAACATACAATAAAATTGGAAATTAAGTTGTCCAGCTTATTTTTCAAGATTGTCTTAGCCGCTCGGTATTTCCATATTAATTTTAGAATCAGCTTGTCAATAACATTAATGAGCCTTATACCTTATATTTTAGAATCACCAAGGGTTATTTATTGAAGTTCCTGAAAGAGCAACATGGCAATAAGAATGGAGACAGAATTTTTTTTTAAGCAATAAAAGTTTGGCTGTGGGGAAGAAAGGGATAGTGAGATGACCAAGGATGTGTCAAAGGGTAAACTTGTGGTTGCTTGGGGACCAGCTGAGAGCAGGATGCATAGATATTTACTTTGTGAATGTGTAGCTTTTCTCCAGTAGCTATGAACAATTGCTTTTCTTTCTTTTTTTTTTTTTTTTTTTTTTAAGTTGGAGTCTCGCTCTGTTGCCCAGACTGGAGTGCAGGGGCCCGTTTCCCGGCCATTGCCCCTTTGACCTGCTGGGCTGGGGGAATCTTGCCCCCTTCAGCCTTCCAAGTAGCCAGAATTACAGGGGGGCCTACCACCCCCAAACTAATTTTTTTTTTATTGCAGAGATGAGGTCTCCCCAAAGGCCCCGGGGGGTCTCGAACCCATGGGCTCAGGCAATCCACTCACCTCAGTCTCCCAAAGGCACGGGATTACAGGCTGAGCCACCAAGCCCAGCTCAATTGCTTTTCTTATATGTCGTGTCTACTATATTCCCGTGACTGGACAGTTAATATTAGATGGAATGAAGAAAAGATTATTAAATGAGATTGAAGGTTCATACTGATTACCTTTACACTTCCTTTCCATCTGAGACTTATATTCCTATGAAGCACAAGAATGGAGGTGGAAAGAGTTAAGGGAACAAAGATAGATGACAAATTTACTAATTTTGAGAATCAAAGGGGCTTGATAAAGACAGGAACTGAAGTTTGATGTGCATGCCATGGACGGATTAGTCTGGTTGTGTGTATGACAATCATCAAATTAAAATAATCCCAGAAGCTTAATATCCAACTCCAGAAGTCTTGAAGAATAGCATTATTTTTACTGTAGGTAAATAAATTCTATACTTAGATGGTCAGGCTAGAGGTTTTCACATAGTTCTTCACAGGTGACTTTCTGGACATAATTTTTATCTTCTAAATCCTCCACTCACAATAGGTACAGAATTATTCTTCGTCTGTCATAAGCACACTTCTCTTCATGCCATCGTTCTTCTACCTTGCCTTCTCACATTCTTCCAGGCAGAAACAGCCAGCATAACTTCCACTCCTATCCATCAGCTGTGAAAGTCACTCTAGGAATACCCAGGGTCAGGGATCCAGAGATCCTATCTTGTCCTCCTTTTCTTTGTGCAAGGGAAGTGCCCAGAGGTCTCTGGGAAGTGTGTTCATTTCTCACTCTGTTCACTTTTCTCTGAAATATGCTTGTAAAGAATTTTGGTGGAAAAAAAACCTAACAAACAAAAACCCTCTCCATTATAACATAGTAAAAATTTTTGGGAAGGGTCAAAAAATGCAGTTGCTTTAACATAAAATTAAACATATGGAGGGATAAAAACATGCATAATCTATTGGTGATTTGATAAAGAGGAAGGGTTGGATAGAAACTTCTGTAATTTTCTCCTTCACTTCTGGCTATGAGTCTTGTTTCTACTCCATTCATTCTGAAGATAGATGGTCTGCTCTCTAAATATGTTGTCCTTGTTCTAGACCAGTCATTGTGGATATGAAATGCCACACTTTTTTTCCTCCACTAAACGTTTGTGTATATGACAGACTTCTCTGAATATTTTAAAAATAAGAAAGAGACTACATTACAGAAAATTCAGATTTAATTTGCAGCTTCTTTTTTCTCAAAAGTCTATTGGCTTTTTCTAACAACTCAACACAATCCTTTTAGATGGCAGAAGGGGACAACCCCCCTTCGGGCCTCCTCCGACTGTGGGAGTTTTTCTATCCTCTCAATAAATCCTGCTTTAAAGAAAAAAAAAAAGAAGAAGGCAGAAGGAGGACTCCACAGTGAAAAGAAACTGGAAGAGGAAAGACTTAAAAGGGACAAGGACATATAATCATCAGGCTACAAAACCCTAATGACTATGGAATCTTTTAAGAAAGAAGCAAGATGCAAGAAAGCAAAAAGCAAGATGAGGATTGACTTTGTGCTGAATGATATTCAACCAAATTAACTGCTTATCCTTTTTTAAAATCCTATAACCTTCAAGATTTTCGGAAAAAATATAAGGAGGCATCACAGATAGTTCTTGAATGAAGCTTAAAAACCCCTTTTTAAAAAAATAAGGACTCGGTTCAAGAGCTTCCAGATAGCCAAACAAGAAGCTCCTGAAGGGTGGTGTGCCCAGGGAGGTCTTAGAAGCTCCCCCATACCTTGTGCTATGCACCTTTTCATCTGTATTTTTTGTAATATCCTTTATAATAAACTGGTAAACATAAGTAAGTTTCCCTGAGTTCTGTGAACACCTCTAGTAAATTAATCAAGCCCAAAAAGGGGCCATGAGAACCCCAACTTGGAAGCCGGTTGGCCAGAAGTTCTGGAGATCTGGATTTGCAACTGATATCTGAAGAAGGAGGGCTGTCTTGGAGACTGAGCCTTCAACCCTGTGGTATCTGATGCCATCTCTGGGAAGAGTGTTGGGGAATTGAATTAAAGACATCCAGCAGAGTCTCCTGCAAAACTGATTGCTTGCTTGGTGTGTGGGGAAAACCATTCCCACATCGGGTCACAAAAATACTCTGTGATGATTATTGTTGTGTTGAATGAAAGAACCGGAAAAAGCATCTTGAGCAAGTGTGTTTCTCCACTTACAATTATGTATTTATAAATCCATTGTTTTCAGTATAGAATCTCAGTGTACAATGTAAGATCATCACATAAGCTTTCACATTGTTTTAGGAGTGTTGTTGTGTTGTATTATAAGTGTTTAGGAGGTATGATGCAAAAACAGAAAAATAAAATCTACCTCACAAATATGTATAAAATTTTCCTAGTTTTCTTTTTTCTTTTTAATCTTTTTAATAAATATAATCACACACATGCATCTATATGTAAAGTTGCTGTGTTGTATTATAAGTGTTTCAACCAATTACTAGTTCAGATCAACTTCAGTGCACCCAAGGAGTTCAAGAAGAAACAAGAGTAGAGGCTTCTATTTTGCAATTAGGAAAACTAAAGCAGAGAGGGGTTAAATGCCTTCCTTACCACAAGGTTACAGGGAGAATCGATTCATAGAGGGAGAAGGAAGGGGTCTTTTCTTCATTGCTCACTGTTTTATATGTTAACCATCACATACATGCTAAGTCAATGGATGCTGGCACTTTACATAAATATATGATGATGCTGTGCTATGTGCAATAAAATCTGAGGCATGAAATGTGGAAGCAATTCAAGAAAACAGATCTCACATTTTTGCCTTTGTCAGAGTCAGAATCTGACATGCTCTGATTAAAATTCAATTTCTGCAGGCATTTAAAATTAAAATATACAGTTATTCATGGTTTTCCTCCTTCAACAATGTTTTATTGTGCTTTTTTCCACCCTTAAATATTAAAAACATTACATTATTTTATTTCATATGTCAAATTCCATGTCTCTGTATATTAAACATTGCCCTTTCACCCCTGAACTCTGGTTCAAATCCAGCTCTTAGCCGAGGAAATAAAAAACATCTGAAAATGTTTAGTAGACTCATCTCAGGGCCTAATGGACTACAGTTTACATTAACTTGACAAACACAACAAAAGATTTGCTGCAAATTAAAATGTTTATATGAAAACATTCAGGAATGAACAGTATATACTCATAAAGACCTCTCAGATCTGAAAGCTGTGCTTTTATTTCACAGTGAATTTGCAACAAAGATGGAGGAAAAATCTGGGTTGCGCCTGTCCCACCCAAAGCAGATGAAGAATGAGGGACCCAGATCATAGAAATTCTCCTCAGCCATTTTGTGGTAGGGAAAACCAAAGCTGGGAAGGGCTCAGAGGATGGGAAGGATAAGGAGAAAACAGCCCTAAAATAAATTGTCAGCTGTATCACATTACCTTTTTTGTTCTTGCACTGCATTAAACCACTTGGCTAGGTACTATTTCATTGGTGCCTTCCAGTAAGTCAGGAAAATAAAAGTAACCTTGGTTTAAAGACAAATCAAAACAAAAAGCCTGTTCAGTTCTCTTGAACACCAGCTTTTATGAACAGGTGTATATTGCATTGTTTAAAGACAAGGAGACAAGGGGAACTTTTAAATGTTTAATTGCCGCCTTTCCCAGGAGTGGATGACCAAGTGCCTTTCAGAGGCAAGAGTATGAATGAGTAGGCAGTGATGAAGATGAAAGAGGACCCAGTATAATGAATGTCAAGCCCTGAAAACGTTAAATGCTGTGTAGCCTTTCCCCCCAAAAAATAAACCTGCAGGCCACCAGTCTGTAATCTCTGCCCTCCAGCTACTTCCTAAGCCACACATTAGATGACCACGGAGTCACCATTCCAAAGGGTTCAGTCTCTTTTCCTTCCTCCATCCCATCTCCTCCCTCTCCTGTGGTCAAATCTTCCAGGAAAGCATCTGGTTTACACAGTTGCAACTAGAGGTGATACAGGTAACCCAAATCTGAAGTTAGACGTTCAAGGGATACCAAAGTCTCTTGGGGAATTTGCTAACATTCATATTCCTAGACCCTACTCCCAGAGATTCTGTTTCTGAAGATTTGGCAAGGGGGAATTTTTGCATTTTCAAAGGAACCTAAAATGATGCTGATCAGGTGGTTTTTTTTTAAGGGAATTTGAGGGAAAAACCCAAATTCGTTTTGCCAACAAGGCCTCAATTTTGGGGGGAAAACAAAAAAGGGGAAGAGGAAAGGGGGCCCCAGTGGAAAAATGGGGTTTTATTTTTTTTTCCTCCTTTAAATTTTTTTCCCGGTAAAGGATTTCCTTAAAAAATTGGTATTTTTTGGGGGAAAAAAGGTATTTAAGTAGGTCCAAAACAAACCGTAACCAAAACATTCCTTAAAAGGCTTTTGGGGGGTTTAAAACACCCAAAAAATTCCCCTTTTTTTTCCTTCCCCAATTTTTCCCGGGTGATAAAAAGTTTGGAAAAAAAATCCTTTCCCAGAACCAAAACAACCCCAAAAAAATTTATGAGTCCTTTTTTAATTTTTATTCTGATTAAAAAAAGTAAACATCAAAAAAAACCTTTCCCTTGTTTCCCGAAAAAAATTATAAACCCAAAAATTTTGGCCCCCTTAGGGGAATGGGGGGAAAAAGGATTCTTGAATGGGGGTTTGAACCCCAACTATGGTTTTTTTTTATAATTTTTTAAAAAAAAAATTAAAGCCCAAAATGTGAATTTTGGCCCCCCTTCCCCCCCCTTGCAAGGTTCCCCAAATTTTACTAAGGGAAGGGGCCCCCGAAAAGGGCCCCAAAAAATAAGGGGATTTATTGAAAGCCCGGGGAGTTTTGAAAAAGAAACCTTTGGTTGGTGGAAAGGGGCCACGAATTTGGGGGCTTTTTTTCTTTTTTTTTACCGATTTTTTCAAATTCTTTTGCCTTTTTGGGGTTGGAAAAAGGGTCTCAAAAAAGAAAAGTGGGGGAAAGGGGATTTTTTTGGTTTAAAAAACAGGAAACAAAAGAAAGGGTTTTAAAAAATTTTTTTTTTGGAAAAAAAGGAAAGGAAAAACCCAAACTTAAAAAAAAAACTTTCAGTTTTTTTTTCTTTTAAAACCACTTTGTTTGGTTTTTGGCCCAAAAAAAAAGGAAAAAATTTGGGAAAAACCAATTGGGGGAAAAGGTTCAAAGGGGGAAATTTGGCCCTTTTTAAAAATTTTGGGGTTTTTAAACTTAAAAATTTTGTTAAGAGAATTAATTTACTTTTTTAATAAAAAATTAAAAAATTTTAAAACCTTTTCCAAAAAATTAAAAAACAAAATTTTTTGGGTTTTAAAAGTTGGAAAAGCCCCTTTGAAGGGGTAAACCAAATTTTTACAGTGCAATAAGCACTTGGATTTATATTCTCAGAGAAAGCTAGCAATTGATGAAGCCATGATGGGATCTAGGGCACACACACCTCCAAGCACAGAACTCTCACAGCACTCTTTTTTTTTGAGTTGGAGTCTCACACCTTCACCCAGACTGCAGTGCAGTGGCCACTCCCCCATGGGAGCCTCAAACCCCTGGGCTCCGGGATCCCTTTCCCCCTCAGCCTTCCAAGTAGCTGGAAAATACAGGGTGGCCCACCACACCCCTATTTTTTTTTTTGATATATTGTAGAGATGAGGTCTCACCAAGTTTTCCCCGGGGGTCTCGAACCCACGGGCTCAGGCAATCCACGCACCTCCGCCTCCCCAAAAGGCATGGGATTACAGGCTGAGCCCCTGAGCCAGGCTTCACAAGGGTCTCTTATGGAAGCATCTGTAGAAACCAGGGGGGTGGGTGGCATGGGGGTGGGAGAAGAGAAGGGAGATGTGGGGAAGAAAGAGAAAGTTTTATGCTTTTTTTTTTACCCTTTTTTTAAAAAGTAAGCGATGCCCTTATAACAAGTTGTTTCTTCCCTGTTTTTTCTATATTTCCTAATGGTCTTGTAAGGGCATTATTATTTCTAATGCCTCCTTTAGTTTCTTTTTTTCTGTCTGATTTTTCTTCCAAATAAACCTTCAGGAAGACTCAGGTTTGCTGTAGGAGTTTGACAGCATTTTCTGTCCTGTCTTGGATGTAGAATTAATTAGTTGTGTATGCCGAGGAGTCCCTGAGTTCTTTATTTCAGTTTCCTCTTTTTCAATAAAGGAGGTGAACTGGAAGATGGTCTCTAAAATCTACTTATTTTCCCTATTGAGAGAGCTATTTTTGATTTTGAAACACCTGTAAAATGGAGGAAATCTTCATTCTACCTAAGTTCTCTCCCAAATGATCACCATCACCTGGAGACTGCTCTTTTTCTGTGTTGATGGCCTTTCTACACAGTTCCATCACTACACCCAATCAGGTTGCATTCTTATGGTGTTTCTGTAGGTCTTGTTTTTACAAGAATATGAAGGGCTTGATTCAGGGGCCATATGTTTTTCATCTTGGTTTACCTAATCTAATTTCATGAGGCAACACCCAGAGGCAGTAAGGCCTAGTGGTTAAGAACACGTGGGTGATTTGAATCTTGGCTCAGTCACTTACAAGTTAAATGACCTTTGGAAAGTTGCTCATGCTCCTTTTGTTTCTGTTTCTTCATCTATAAAAAATAGTATAAAAACAATAGTTACTACTTTGTGATACAATTAAACAACCATAGCGCAAGTAGCACAGTGATTTTAAGAATTAGGTTATTTTTAGTATAACCAACACCTACTAAATGTTCCAGTAAAAATTGAATAGAAGAAAAAGTCTACCCAAGGGGGGTACAAGGAATAGATTGAAAAACTAATTGCACACACCACCACACCAAAAATTTTGGAGGAAAACAAAGGTTTAATAAGCCCCCGCCCGGGCCAAAAATAACCAAAAAAAAAAAAAGTTAAGAAGGTAAAAAAAGGAAAATTAAAACAATAGGGGAAAAAATAAAAAAATAAAAAGGGCTAAAAATTTTGGGGTAGCCCGTAATTTTCCTTTGCATTTTACCAGGAGGTTTTTACCCCCCCAAAACCCCCCGGGATTGTGTTTTTTTTAAAACCCCAAATCCATAAAAAAACCAAAAAATTTTTCCCCGTTTTGGGGCTAAGGGGCCAAAAAACCAAGGATTTTTTTAACAAAAGGAAAAGGGGGTTTTGACCCAAAAAGGGGGTTTTGCTGTTTTTGGGAATTGGGAAATTTTTCTCCCAAAAACAAAAAATTTAAAATTAACACCGGGAGGCCCAACCCAACTTGGCCCCTTTTATTTTTGGTCAAAGGTGGAGGTTTTTCCAAACAAACCACGTTTTGGGGGGGAAAAGGGCCATCCCCCCCGCCTTTTTGGGAAAAAAAGGAATCCAAAAATTCAAAAAAAAAAAAATCTTAAATAAAAATTCCTTTTCCCCTTTTAAAAAAAAGAAAATTTTTAAGAAAAGTTGGAGGGCCTTGAAGGAATTCATCTCCCGGGCTTCATTCTCAGGGACACTTGGGAAACCCTACTCAACCACTGGGAACTTTCACCAGACCACACAGAGAGCAGAACCAGTTACATTTGTCTAACAAGAATGAGGTAAAGACATCTCAGATTCTGAAGAATGAAGTCACATTTGAGGAGTTTGGGTGATTCTGGAACACAGAACACAGATTTCCAACCCCAGCACATACACACAAATGAAAATATGGCTAAAGAATTCCTAATCAAGACCATGAATTCCTCAGCTTGGAGCTAAAATGCATACCTACCCTTCAAAGTTCATGAGGCTTTTTGGGGGTATGACTTTTCACTAGCCCTATATTTGAAATTATAATCTTTACTCTTCAATATTTCAAGTAACACACTAGACTGGTTTCAAATGACCAAGCCTGAGTTATGTACAGATTTTTTTTTAACAATTCCCCAATATGTTGCCCAGGCTGGACTCAATCTCCTGGGGCTCAAGCCATCTTCCTGCCTCAGCCTCCCATGTAACTGGGATTATCAGTGTGTGCCATGGTTCCCAACTTCAAGTTCAGTACCTAAGACATTAGCCTAGTGCCATTTCCCTAAAGAATAAATCCAGGATATTCAGAGGGCATGAGCACCCTTACTTCCTCATTGGACTCTCATCTTGTCTCACTCCAAGTTCCCTCAGAGAAATTAATTTCAGACACCCTCTTCCCCAAATGCTCCTACTAGGATATCAGCAGATTAATACCCCATCCCTTTCCTCTTCTTCCCTACAGTTCTGGAAGAGGACGAGTTATTTATCTCCAGAAACATTGACCTCCTTCACTACTAGAGTTGAGAACCTCTTCCCTTCTCCCTAAAGGAAAATTTGCCTCAGTCCTAAACGACTTCCCTGGAAACAACTTTTCCAGATCTTCCTCCTTGGATCTAGAATATATAGTCATATCTGTCTATTTCTTAAGCAGTTATAACTTTATTATTATCCTCATCCATATTTTGATCATCTATCATTTATTGATCACAATGTGCCAAGTACTTTATGACTATTTTAGTTAGTCTCCACAAGGCCACTGCCTTGTAAATCCTGCAAGCCAGACCCCTTCCTTCTCTACTGAATCAGTTCGGGTATTTAGCCTCTCCAATAATTATGTTCTCCTCAAATGTGTTTGACCTGTCACTCTGGACTAAAGTTCTGTCTCAAGCTTCTCTCTAATATAAGACACAATTTTCCAAAAATTGGACATTAATATTTTTAATTTTCCTGTATTTATATCTGAAAATCTTAGGAAAACATGTAAATTGTCCATCAAATTCAAGATTTTATTGCCACTTAGAAAATACTTAGAATTAAAAAATGGGTTGATCAAAATAAATTTTAAGTAAGAGTACAGATGGTATGCAGATTTGGGACAAATATTGAGAAGGTAATAGAAAACTGTTAGAATATATTTTTCTGCTGTCAAAAAGGAAATGCCCCCCCAATTCCTAATTATCATCCCTCTTTTTTAGTCTTTAAATCCTTCTACTTCACATATTACATTCAATGACATCCTCTAACTTCTCAGTTCTCCAGATTTATAACCTTGAAATTATCATGCACCTCTCGGCTTCCTTCACCTTTTTTCCCCGTCTATCAGTTTTGCCAGACTTTCTGCAATCATACTTTTCTATGCTTTCCCCTAATTTTTATTCCCATAACCAAAATTCCAGGAAATAAGATAGAAAAAAAAACATCTTAACCTCTCTTCCAGCAAATTCCTTCAAGAGAGCCATTTTAAATTGCACACCCAGTGAAACACTCAGCAAAAATTTGTAACAGCATATATGACTATTGTTCTCTCCACCATTTTCTGTGCCATGGAAGTTAAGAGAATGCCATTTACAGGAAGTTTTAATAGCTAGGGAGGTAAGTTTTCAGAGTAAGACTCCATTAAAACTCTGACAGTAATAACAAGACAAGTCACACTGCCTTTTTCCCCCAGAGGCATGCCCTCAGCACATTGCCAACCCCCTGAATCCACCATGCCTGTATCCAGGTTTCCTGAATAGTCTTTCCGACCACCTCCTCCTCCTCCTTCTGCTGTGAAGTTTAGTTTGACACTTCCCTTGTCAGCTACTCCATATCCAACCCTCCGCCAACCTCTGTCATCACAACCCCTTTGGGGTTTCCCAAGCTCCTGGGGTTCCCCTAGTCTAAGCCTTTCCTCCTTTTCTGCCATGTCTTTGGGTTTACATTCCCTTTTCCCCAATTTCTCAGTTAAGGCCATTACTACTTGAGTCAAATCCTACTTTCTCCTCCAATGCTCTCCAGCTTCCTACCTAAAGCTTCAAACCCTGATTTGGTTCCATAGTCACTCAGCAGACCCGCCTAATAAAGTCTACTGTGTCCTCTTACACTATACTCTCTACTAATTTCAGAGTTCTACCAATACCTTGGTAGGCTCTCATTCTCCTAAGTAGTTCTGGCACCTGCCTGAGTTTTCTTCATCTAATCCAAGGACACTGGCCTCATTAACTTGAATAGCCCCTTCCTCAACCTACTTAATGTTTCTCCCTCTTGCATAGTTTACTCAAATTCGGTCCTTAAGTCCTTAAGTTTTTGCTTTCATGACACTCATTATTCTGATTCTTCCTTTTTACTCTGACCACATCTTCTCGGTTTCCTTTTCTAGCTCATTTTTCTTCTCTGTTCCTTAAATGCATGCTTCCTATGTGGTTTTCCCTTGTTTCCTTTTTTGTCTTCACACTTTAGGAATAACAATTCTATTAAATCTAACCAGAAACTTAACACTGGATATATCTGTAGTTCTGACATTTTTACAAATCCTTTGTGGCCAGTTCCACCTTCAAGTATTTTTTGGCATTTCAATATGTCATCATCTCCTCCTGATTTATCTATTTCTGTTACTGGCAAAAGCATTTTTCCAGTCATCAAGTTCAAAACCTGATAATCATTACAATATACCACTTTTCAATCCTTGGGAAAATTTGTTAACCCTTGCTAATTTTTTGGGTTCTTGTTTTACCTTTTAACTGGCCTCTTTCTTTTTATTCATGTCCTTGAAAGGTGACCACTAAATAACATTCTTATGTTACAAGATTAAAAATCCAGGTCAGTCTTAAGCCAGGACCTGTGCTTTTTCCCCTCATCAAACAGCTTCTCTGAAATTAGACAACACTGTTACATAAACTCAGAATAATATCAAAATATGTCCAATTGGAAATAAATGTTTCCACTTTTATAATTCTTTTCTGTAAAATATCATAGTTATTAATTTGAGTCCCTTTTTTCCAAATGTCAACTTTTATAAACATATGCAAATTACAGAAGCAACCCAAAGTGGGGTTGGTGAAAAATCAGCTTTGGAATGAAACTTGTCCTGGGTTCTACTCCCAGTTCCACACACTAGGGGGATAAATGTTCATGTAACTTTTGGCAAGTTGCCCAACCACTCTGTGTCTTGCGTTCCTTATCTGTAATAGAAGTGTTCATCTTCTGCAGTAATTGTGAGGCACCCATGAAATCTAATGTAGGCAAAACACTTGCTCAAAATAGGGAATGCGACAAAAATTAAACATTTAAGCAGTTTAGGATGAGTGAGAGAAGAAGTTGGACTGCACCTCCCTAGACTTTCATAGGTGGGAGATACCTACTGGGTAAGGAGGGGCCCTGAAAGACACAAAGATGTGGCAAATCCAAATGAGAGGAAACTACCTAAACATATCAATCAGCAATAACAATATAACCTGTGACACTCACAGATGACATGCAGGTCTATTTATTCATAGTATAAAGTCTGGCATACAAATGAAACATACTAAATGTTAAATCTAAGTGATTTACAGCTATGAAACTGATTAACAATGTCTGACTCTCATGCTATTACTTGAGCTTCTAATCTCCAAAGTACTTACAAATAATTAGATTTAATTCAAATAAACTGAGTCACACGACTATGTGGAAAGCATCAACTGATTTCATAATGTAAGTGCCATCTTCCTCCAGAAGTCAAACCTTAGCCTGAATCTCATCAATTCCATCCACGTTTGGATGATTTTATCTACTCTCCAATGGCTGTTGGGTCTTCCTCAGCCCTCACGTTCAATCAACATCAGATTCTATTATCATACTCATCCTTATTACCTATCATTACAAATGCACTTCCCCTTTTTTCCTGATGCAATTATTTCCCCATTTCTCCCTACATTAGGTTTAAGTGCCTACCAACTACCAACTCCAGTTGATCAGCTTTCTTTCCTAATCTCTCCACAGCATTTGATTTGTTTTAGCCATCCTCATTTGTCCTTTGATTCTTTGCTTAACATTCAAAAATATTGCCTCCTATGTGACCTACACTACAACAAATCTCCCAAACTGACTTCTCTCCATCAAAGACCCAAAAATTCTTCTTCCTTTATAAAGTCCCCCAGGGTTAAACCAAAAAGGAGATAATTTTTTTCTTATTCCAATAACTTATTCATACATTTGTCTACCTGAAACTAGAAACACTTCACTTAATAAGTCATCTAAATATCGATTTTTAAATTCCTAGACTTCTTACTTTTCTGTCAAATTATTGCTTATTTGTTGCACTCTACATCTGTCCTGTTATGAAATTATCTAGAGAGACTACAATATATCTTAGGCAGCAAGTATCTAAAGCATTATGTTTTAACTAGTACCTCCTAACTCTATGAAATTATTCTCAGAGAGAAAGTGTTCCTTCTGCCTACTTCTGAATAGGGATGTGGGATGCAGACAATGGGGATATATACATGGCATAAAGAAGAGATATCACAAATAAGGGTATATCTGAATATACTGTACATGCCTGAATATTAGGCAACTTTCCCCAAAACATTATTTCTGTAAAAAAAGTCAATTTATATTTGAGGCGTGGCCAAGTATCTCCTATCCAAGGGATAGTGTCACAAGTACTTTCTTCTGAACAACAAATGCCATTGGATGGAGATTCATTAAACCAAAACAGCTTCAATCATTGGTAGTTTTGGAAGTTTGTGTAAATAATCTAATGTATGCAGATTTTTAAAAATAAAAAATTAACATGGACTTAGGCATTGCATGTTAGATATTATGTTAACAAAACTGCCAAGATTCATTTAAGTGGTTATACGGTGGGATGGTCACAGGATGGTTTTATTTTATAAGGAAAATGTAGCCCTAATACTATGCAAATGTGTACATGTGGGTGAGATAAAATTTCCAGTAACAATATTACCCTCTCAGATTCAAAAAAATTAAATAAAAGTAACAATTTATAGTAAACTATATTGGGTGATTCAAAAAACAGCTCTAAGGACCACAAAAGCTCTTATGCTTATTGGCTGGAAGCAAGATGCATGTGAAGAGTTCAAATAAATATGGTATCGTTAGACATAAGTTCAAAAAATAGGTGCTAAGGCCAGGCACAGTGGCTCACACCTGTAATCCAGCACGTTGGGAGGCCAAAGCAGAAGAATCACTTGTGCTCAACCCAGGAGTTCAAAAACAGCATAGGTAACATAGTGAGACCTCATCTCTACTAAACATAAAATAAAATAAAATAAAAAAGTTTAAAGAGAAAAAAATTATCTGGGTATGGTAGTGCATGCCTATAGTCCTAGCTACTCAGGAGGATGAGGCAGGAGGATCCCTTGAGTCCAGGAATTCAAGGCTGTGGTAAGCCATAATGGTGCCACTGCACTGCCACCTGGGTGACACAGTAAGACTCCCAAGTTAAAAAAAAAAGTTTCCAAAATACTATATCATTATAATGAGGATAGAATTTTAAACATGTAAGATTAAATTAGTGAATTAAATATCACAAGAAAACATTTAACTCAGCCATTTCCATTGCACTGACCATACTTATCATAGCCAACAGACTTATTTGGAGATTATTTCATGAGAGAAGTGGTGTCTTACCATATATTGACATTGGCTTTACATTCGTCCTTACTCAGAAGGGGAATGAGTGCATACAACGTGGTTAGGGGCAGAAGGTTTAGATGAACAGGAAGCTGGATGAAGGACTGGCTCAGGAATAAAGAACGGTGATGTTTTCTTATTTTTTTTCACAGCAAGTTCGCAAGTATGTCCTGTACTAAGAAAGATTAGGACACTCTTGTCTGGAGGACAAGAACTAATTCACTTGAGTTCATTTTGTTCTATTCCTAGCACTTGCTAGAATGGCAAGTGCTCACAGAGTATTATTCATTGATGGTTGAGATGTGCCATGAGACTGTGACTGCAGCATCTTTCTAACTCATTACATAACACAACAGAATGGAATCTGAAAAACACAGAAGGTGGAGAAATGTTCCACATAATAAAATCATGTGTGGTGCATATTTAATCCTCTTTACAAGTTTCTCTAGCTAGTTATTGAAATCCACTGTTGGGCTTTTTCCTGACAAAAAGTCCTCTTTTTGTTGGGCATTTTCAACATATAGTCACATTTTGAATTGTTGCCAGCTTAGATTCTTGCACTAGGCTCCATGGCTGTCTGTTCCACCAAGACAAATAAGAACTGGCCCAACCCCACGTCGTTTGTGGTGCTGAGCAGTGATTTTCCATATCTGCCTATCTCTGGGTTCACCCCAGGAGGAAGGGTGAGCCGGGTTTATTGAGTTCTCATTTCTCACAAAGCAGCATGAGGCCTGAGCAG
>JAPVLO010006850.1:0-18464 GCA_027257055.1 Cephalopachus bancanus | reverse complement strand
TCAACCATATAATTGGCCATAAATCAAGCATAAGCAAATTTAAAAGACCCAAAATTCTTCCATGCACCTTCTTGGACCACAGTGGAATAAAAATAAACATTGACACCACCAAGGTCCCCCCAAAACCCACAAAGACATAGACACTAACAGCATGATGCTAAACAACTCCTGGGTCAATGATGAAATCAAAACAGAGATCAAAAGATACCTAGAAACAAATGAAAATGAAGAAACAAGCCGGGCTCGGTGGCTCAGCCTGTAATCCCATGCCTTGGGAGGCTGAGGTGAGTGGATTGCCTGAGCCTGCGGGTTCGAGACCCGCCTGGGTAACGTGGTCAGACCTCACTCTACAATAAAGCAAAAAATCAGCCGGGTGTGGTAGCACGCGCCTGTAATTCCAGCAACTTGGAAGGATGAGGTGGAAGGATCTCCAGAGCCCAGTAGGTCGAGGCTGCGGTGGTCGGGAGCAGCCAATGCACTCCAGTCTGGGCGACAGAGTGAGACTCCAACTCAAAAACAAAACAAAACAAACAAACAAAAAAAAGAAAATGAAGAAACATCTTTAGCCGGGTTCGGTGGCTCAGCCTGTAATCCTGTGCCTTTGGGAGGCTGAGGTGAGTGGATTGCCTGAGCCCGCGGGTTCGAGACCCACATGGGCAGCGAGACCTCATCTCTACAATAAATAAAAAAAATCAGCCAGGCGTGGTAGCTCATGCCTGTAATTCCGGTTACTTGGAAGGCTGAGGTGGAAGGATCACCGGAGCCCAGCAGGTCGAGGCTGCGGTGGCCAGGAGTGGCCACTGCCCTCCAGTCTGGGCGACAGAGTGAGACTCCAACTCAAAAAAAAAAACCCAAAACAAAACAAAACAAGAAATAGCTTACCAAAATCTCTGGGATGCCTTAAAAGCTGTAGTAAGAGCAGAATTTATATCCCTACAAACATGAAGAAAATGGAAGGAACACAAATTAACAGCCTAACAAATCACCTAAGGAAGCTGGAAAAGCAAGACCACAAAAACCCTAATTTCAGCAGAAGAATCCAGATCACCAAAATAAAAGCCCAAATCCAGGTAATAAAAGACAAAAGATAATACATAAAAAATCAGTGAAACAAAAAGCTGGTTCTTGAAAGGATAAACAAGATCGATGGTCCCCTGGCTAGAATGACCAAGGAAAAAACCCAAATAAGCCCAACCAGAAACATAAAAGATGAAGTCACATCTGACCCTGAAGAAATACAAAAGATCATTAGAGACTACTACGTACACCTGTATGGAAACAAACTTGAAAACCTTAAGGAAATGGAGGACTTTCTGTCATCACACAACCTGCCTAGGTTGAAACAAGAAGAGAGACCCTAAATAGACCAATAACAATCAAGGAAATTGACCATGTTATAAGAAAACTCCCTACAAAAAAAAAAGCCCTGGACCAGATGGCTTTCCAGCAGAATTCTACAAGACATTTAAGGAGGAGCTGATTTCAATCCTACTGAAGGCATTTTAGGCAATTGAGAAAGATGGAATCTTCCCCAAATCATTTTATGAAGCTAACATCACATTGATACCCAAGCCAGGTAAAGATCCATCAAAGAAAGAGAACTATAGGCCAATATCTTTGATGAACATAGATGCTAAAATTCTCAACAAGATTCTAGCAAACCGGATTCAACAACACATCTCTAAAATCATCCATCATAACCAAATAGGCTTTATCCCTGGGATGCAAGCCTGGTTCAACATTCGTAAAACAATAAATGTAATTAAATACATCAACAGATGTCAAAAGAAAAACCACATGATTATATCATTAGATGCAGAAATCTTTTGATAAAATCCAGCACCCTTTCTTGATAAAAACACTCAAACATCTAGGCATACAGGGAACATACCTCAAAGTAGTAAAAACCATCTACAAGAAACCCACAGCCAGCATACTCCTAAATGGACAAAAATTGGAACCATTTCCCCTGAAAACTGGAACAAGACAAGAATGCCCACTCTCACCCCTCCTGTTCAACATAGTATTGGAAGTCCTGGCTAGAGCAATCAGAGAAGAGAAGGAAATCAGGGGTATCCAAATAGGAGAAGAGGAAGTCAAATTATCTCTCTTTGCAGATGACATGATCGTGTACCTTGAAAACCCAAGAGAATCTGTCAAAAACCTCCTTACACTGATAAAGGCCTTCAGCAAAGTCTCAGGATATAAAATAAATGTGCAAAAGACAATCGCATTTCTTCACACCAATAATATGCAAACAGAAACCCTAATAAAAACCACAATTCCATTCACAATAGCCACAAAAAAATGAAAACCTTGGCATATTCCTAACCAGAGATGTGAAAGACCTTTACAATGAAAACTACAAACCACTGCTCAAAGAAATCAAAGATAACATGAACAAGTAGAAAAATATCCCATGCTCATGGATTGGAAGAATCAACATTGTGAAGATGTCCATCTTACAAAAGGCAATCTACAGATTCAATGCAATACCTATCAAATTGCCAGCAACATTCTTCTCAGACCTAGAAAAAACAACAGAGGAATTCATATGGAAACACAAACGACCAAGAATAGCCAGAACAATCCTCAGCAAAAAAAACCAAGCAGGTAGTATCACATTACCAGACTTCAAATTTTGCTATAAAGCTACAATCATCAAAACAGCTTGGTATTGGTATAGGAACATGCATATATATCAATGGAATAGAATTGAGATTCCAGAAGCAAAACCTCAATTTCTCAATCAACTCATCTTCAACAAACCCTCCACCACCTACCACTGGGGAGAGGAGAACCTATTCAGTAAATGGTGCTGGTAAAACTGGCTGACCACATGCAGAAGATTGAAACAGGACCCCTACCTATCCCCATATACAAAAATTAACTCAAATTGGATCAGAGACCTAAATGTAAAACCTCAAACCATAAGAACCTTAGAAAATGAAGGACATACCCTCATGGAAATCGGAACTGGCATCCAATTCCTGAACAAATCCCAAAACCCATAGGCCATAAGGGATAAAATAGACAAGTGGGACCTCATTAAACTGACAAGCTTCTGCAAAGCCAAAGAAACCATCAAAAGAGCAGGGAGACAGCCTACAGATGGGAAAAAGTATTTGCAACTCCATGTCTGACAAAGGCTTAACATCTTGGATCTACAAGGAACTCAAATGTGCTGAAAAGAAAAAAGCAAACAACCCCATTTTAAAATGGGCAAAAGATATGAACACACACTTCACAAAGGAAAACATCCAAGCAGCCAACAGACACATGAAGAAAGGCTCAACCTCACTAATCATCAGGGAGATGCAAATCAAAACCACACTGAGATACCACATAACTCCAGTCAGAATGGCAATTATCAATAACTCAAAAAATAACAGTTGTTGGAGAGGGTGTGGCAAAAAGGGAACACTCCTACACTGTTGGTGTGAGTGTAAACTAGTGCAACCCCTGTGGAAAGCAGTGTGGCGATTCCTAAAAGCTCTAAACATCAACCTCCCATATGTCCCTGCAATCCTCCTACTGGGAACATACCCTGAAGAACTCAAATCACTCTATAAAAAAGATACCTGCACACGAATGTTTATCGCAGCATTGTTCACAGTAGCAAGAACCTGGAACCAACCATGTTTTCCATCAAAAGAGGAGTGGATTTAAAAAATGTGGTACATATACATGATGGAATACTATGCAGCCATAAAAAAGAACAAAATTATGAATTTCACAGCAACCTGGATGGAACTAGAGTCTATAATACTGAGTGACCTCTCACAGAAACAAAGATCTGAGTATCACATGCTCTCATTTATATAGTGGTCCTTGATCATCCAACGCACTACCATAAGAAAATGACTGACAGTGATGGGGGAAATTATGGGGGGAGAGGGGTGGGACCAATGGTAGTAAACATCTGTCTGGGGACGGGGAGACACCTGTTATCAACAAGGGGTCCTAAATGAAGCATATTTGTATACCTAACCCTTAACTGTACCCCAAAACACCATAATACAAAAATTGATTAAATAAATAAATAAATAAATAAACACATGTAAAGATGTTCAATCTCATTACCAATTACTGCACCACACTTCGACTAGAATGACTAAAAGCAGACAAATAAAGAGTAAACAACATTGAGCTTCTGCTCTAGTGTGGAGTGATCCATAGGCTTGTATGTTATTATTGAAAATGGGAGGCAATGCAACAAATTTTGCAGTTTGGCAGGTTCTTTCATAATTAAACATATATTTATCATCAAGTCCAGAAATTCCACTAGTGAGTGAGACATAACTATTAAATTAATATTAAGTATTTACTTATATTAACTGATATAAAATGATACATAACTACTTCAGTCATAATTGCTAAAATATGGGTGGGGGATCTAGTGCCCACTGACTTTCAAATGGTTAAACTGTGGTGCCCAAACACAATGGAAAAAGTTTCATCACTAAAACCAAGTAATCCACGAGGGAGTACCCTTGAATCTTAAAAGCACTATGTGAAGTTAAAGACACCAGACACTGAAGGCTACCTCTGTGTGATTTTGATTAGAGGCCATTCTGGAAAAGGCACTGTCGAGGATGGGGACCACATCAGCATTTCTCAGAGGCCGTGAGTGGGATACGGGGTTACTGGAAAGGAGAATAGGATGACTTTACGGTTGGTGAAAACGTTCTCTCTCTTGATTTTGGCCATGGATAAAGGCCTGTAAGTATATTTTTTTCCTAAGCTCGTTATTATGCACTCTTACAAAGAGAGAAATATACTATTTGTCAATCATTCCTCTAACAAGGTAATTAAAGAGAAAAGGAGAACTCTCCCTGTGGTGTGCTAACTGGGGGGTAAAACAAGTGAGGATACATATGGTGGAGGCCGAGGAGGCCAGCCAGGGTGATGACTGCCTGTAATCACTTCTGCGTCTCGTTGATGAAATGACTTGAGACAGGCGATGCCCTGGCAACACTCTCTGGAACTCAGTGAAGATCAGCGATTGTCAAATGTGCTTAAGAGCAAACCCCTCAACACTCTACCAGTGTGACATTTAAGCAAAACAAGCAGTGTGGTAACAGCTCAGCTTAAGCAAGGTCCTCAGTGTCATGTCTCCTCCCAGCCCTGGAGAGATAATCCCATTAAATGATGCCGAATGTGGACTCGCAGCCCCACCCCACACCAGTAACAACATGGGCAGTGCTCGCATGGGCAGTCTTGGGGGCCTCTTCCTTCTCTGACTTTATTCATAGAAGTTTTCCTTGTGTTGATGCTGACATCGTTTGTGGTGGGGGGGGGTAGGTGGAACGATCGACTCATACACCCTGGGATTTTAGACATTTTTGAAAGAATGACTTTACCCATATATTTCATTAAGAGTAATTAATCTTTCGCCCTTTTTCCAGTTCCAGTTTGTTCTACATTCCTTTTGCATAGACTGCTTTCCATCTTTTGTCAAAGCCTGTGTTTTATTCATCTTGCAATCCCTGAGTATGGTGGGATAGTTCACCTTTTTCTTTTATCTTGAGAGCTGAGCATACTCTGTAATGGTGACTTGGGCTTTCTCTTGACCTAGCCCAGTACTGTGCTGATCCGACACCCAGGAGAACACTTGATGGTTTGTGGGTATTTAATATACTTAGTGGAAGTGCAATGTTTTCACAATTGTTTTGTCCCCCCAGTGGCACTGAATTATTTATGAATAACCTCAAATCTCTCTAAGTAAAACACAGCACTTTTAATGAGCCAAAGTGGTGATCATGGTTCAGTTTGGAGGACAGGTCCTGGGTACCCCGAGCCCCACACATGAGCACTGTCTTTTCCTGAGTACCAATGCGGCTCCTCTGACTTGGGCAAAATCAGAGAACAGCTTCTCCCACCCACCACCTCACCTTGTAATCTTGTTTTTCTTATATTAAAGCACATACTCTCTCTCTATCCATATCTTTCTCTGTCTCTGCTCCTCTGTCTCTCTGTCTATCCCTCTGTCTTTCTTCTCTGTCTTCTTGAGAGCATTTCTCTGTTCATATATTGGACAGTGAAGCTCAGTGGTGCTTGTGAGAGATCCAGTGCTTTCCTGGACCAAGGGGGACATTGATTGGGCATGTGTGAGACATTCTGAGTATACAGCTTCTTGAATCTTCTTGGAATTAGCCTTGCACCTTGGACATAGAGCAACTTATCTTAACTGTGACATTGTGGCATGAATAGGCAGATTTGGATTTCAATTCCTCACCGAATGGGTGACCCTGTGCTCACACTTCTATAAAGTAGAATGTATTAAGGATTACCATACATGGCTATTGTCAAAACTCCAGAAAATATTTCTTTCTATTTTTTTGAGTTGGATTCTCACTCTCTTGCCCAGGCTCAAGTGCAGTGACATGCTCACGGCCACTCCAGCATTGACCTGCTGGGCTCCGACAATTCTTCCACCTCAGCCTTCCAAGTAGCCAGAACTACAGATATGCGCTACTGTATCTGGCTAATTTTTTATTTATTGTAGAGACAAGGTCTTGCCAAGGTGCCCAGACTGGTCTCAAACCCACAAACTCAGGTAATCCATTCACCTCAGCCTCCCAAAGTGCTGGAATGACAGTCTGAGTCACCAAGCCCGGCCTCCAGAAAATAGTTCTAAAGTTCCTAGACAGCGATTCATACATATAAGATGTTGAATAAATAATAGCCTTTGCCGCTTCTGCCATTATTGTGTGTGGGCTGTTTAAAATTCTTTAAATGGCCTCTGTCATATCTCAGCAAATGTAACTTTAAGAAAAAGGGTCAGCTGGGCTCGGTGGCTCAGCCTGTAATCCCGCGCCTTTGGGAGGCTGAGGTGAGTGGATTGCCTGGGCAGCGAGACCTCATCTCTACAATAAATCAAAAAATCAGTCAGGCATGGTAGCGCATGCCTGAAATTCCGGCTACTTGGAAGGTTGAGGTGGAAGGATCACTGGAGCCCAGCAGGTCAAGGCTGCGGTGGCCGGGAGCAGCCACCGCACTCCAGTCTGGGTGACAGAGTGAGACTCCAACTCAAAAAAAAGAAGACAGAAAAAGGGTCATGCAATTTTTGTTGGGAGAATCACACTGGACAATTCGTTATTATTCTTTCTTTGAGTTGGGGTGGGGTTGAAAGGAGTGTGTAGGGAATTAAAGAATCTTTATTATTTAAATAATCTGACAAGTAGTCATTGGGCATTTCTCAGGTGAAGCGTGTCCAGGACATCCTGCTTGGCCACATTAAAAGTCCCTTTGTGTGCTGAGGATGAGACAGGACCTGGGGACCCAGAAGCATGCCATGATGCCTGATTTCACTCAGACTCAGACCCACTGATAATTCCCTTATCAGTTGCCAACTGAGCTCTCCTGTGAAAGAAATCATGTTACAACCCTAGTAAACTACCAGAGACCGCAGTGGCCATATTGAAAAGGCTGGGTTGTTTCACGCAATTCTGGATCTCAGGAATGGAGCTTGACCTTGGGCAAGACATGTCTCCAGAAGGGAATTAGAATGAAAAAAATGTGAGAAAATCATTTACATATGTGTTTTAAAATATGGTTGTGCTACTTTTTAATGTCAAAACTCTGAAAACTAAAATGAATGGTCATCCATAACCTAGGTGTTTTTGGTAAAAAACAAGAGTGGCCTCTCCATTCCATTGCTTCTTACTTGGGCAAGGCTGAGAAGGCAAGGAACAGTCACCACGTTCTAGATGCCATGAGATGCATCTTTACAGAAGCATGTTTTTGTGTGGAGAAGTCCGAACACACCATCAGCAAGTATACTGCACATTTTTAACCCCTAATCAAGGAAAAAAACAGGTGGATAATCTGAAGGAAGCTTTTCCTATTAGAGTCCATTTTCTTGCAACAAAAATGAATTAATCGATACTATTTTTAAAGTTATGAAGAGCATTTTTTTATTTGATATAAATGACTGGATACCATACCTGATTTTTTGAGAACAGACCACAGATCAAGGCAATCACGGTCATAAGGTGAGTTTTTGAGCATGTTGCTGCCTCCATTCATTTATTATAAACTTTCTGTGGACCCTGAGGGTGGGCAGTGAGTGAAGTCTTGGGTCAACTGGTGTCCAGGAGTAAAACCTTGCATTTGAACTGGAGGGCCTGACCATCTGAAGAACATGTTCAGAAACATAAACACATTGCTAGAGAAGTGAAGTGTTGACAGAAAGACATTTCAATGGAAATAAGTGATTGCCTTTCTCTCTGGGAGAATCTGGGCCACTTTCTAGCGTAGGCAACATTTGAATGGGATCCTGCAGAGTCAGCAGGAATGTGACGAGTCAGGAGGAGTTGGCCTGTGAAGAAGATGCAGACTGTGGTGCAGTGAATGCTGGGACATCTGCTGGAGGACAGCCATAAGGGAAAATGTGGTGCTGGCTGCTAGTCCTCAGAGCGCAGGTCTATGGTCAGTGGGCAAGTGGCCAGAGACCCACGCAGTGTGCCTGTGGTAGTTGAACAACACAGTTCTCCAGGACTAAATGAGAAAACAAATGCCAGTGAGTGTCAGAGCTGGAAGCTGCAAGCTTTTTTTCTGCTGTGTGGTTCTGAGAGGTTAGCTGGGCTTTTGCACAGACATCGGCTGTGCATGGATTTCTCAGAGAGGCACTAGTCATTCTGCAGGTCTACACACACCATGCGATGCTGTCAGGGATTGCTGTCAACAGCAACTCCATCCCACTCAACAAAACCAGCAATTTGGACAAATCACAGCCTGGATGCTCTTGTTGCCACCACAAGTATGGCCTCTCTAATAACTGTTAATGAAGAAAACATAGAGACATACCACATCCAGGAACACCCCTTTGTAAGAGTAGAGTGGGGTAAACCTTTGGAAAAATGCAAGATAGAATACTGAGTCAATATGTGATGCTATAACCTAGGTCAGTGGGGTCATGGAATGCTGTGGCTCAACTTTGGAAGTTGTTTGGAAACAAGCATCCCCATCTTGCTTTGTAGTGTTAACCACATCTGCATGCTTAGCAACTTGCTCATAACGACACCTTCCTCTGAATATCTGGTTAGTCATAAAATAGACATATATAGGTTTGTGGACACATCTTTCTAGAAATTCCTACAATGAAGGCATGTGGACACACCTGAGTTAGAAATATATGCTAAGGTGCCAAGTGTCACTTTGCTTTTTTTTTTTTTTTCCCGAGTTGGAGTTTCACTCTGTCGCCCAGACTGGAGTGCAGTGGCCGCTCCCGGCCACCGCAGCCTCTACTTGCTGGGCTCCGGCGATCCTTCCCCCTCAGCCTTCCGAGTAGCCGGAATTACAGGCATGCACTACCATGTCCGCTGATTTTTTATAGAGATGAGGTCTCGCTGCCCAGGCGGGTCTCGAACCCGCGGGCTCAGGCAATCCACTCACCTCACCCTCCCAAAGGCGCGGGATTACAGGCTGAGCCACCGAGCCCGGCTCACTTTGCTTTTATATCAACTTTCCTCCCCTGGGTCTGCCTTGGAATTGTGCAAAGTTTCAGAACAAAGTCACCTTAACCCAAAAGTTCTTCTACTTGTTCTATTCTTAACATTCCCTCTTGGGGAATAAGAACTAACTCTGGACCAAGTCTTTTCTCTCAGATGTGACAAAGTGGCATCAATGATGTACATGGATCTTCAGATGAGTGAGTTTCCTAGAGTACAGACAGGAGTCCTGGCCTCCCCATCAGTGGCAGAAGGGAATAAACAGAACAGTAATCTCACCAAACCTTATTCTTCTTTCATAGTCAGCCTTCTTTAACATAACAAGAATGTAAGGTATACCCTCTCTTCCTCATCTCCTGAGGATGCATGACTATGCAAAGTCACTTAACATTAGCTCAATTTTTCAGGCCATTACCCAAGCAAATGTGCTTATGGCATGTCTGTTGAACAGAATTTTAGAAGGAAGCACAAGCCAGAAAAACTTCAGACTGAGAGAGGAGATGAAAGATCTCCACAAGGAGAACTGCAAAACACTGACAAAAGAAATTGCAGAGGATATAAACAAATGGAAAAACATCCCATGCTCATGGATTAGAAAAATCAACATTGTTAAAATGACCATATTACCCCAAATAATCTACAAATTCAATCCATTTCCCATCAAACTACCAACATAATTTTTCACAGAATTAGAAAAAAAACCCAAAATTTATATAGAACCAAAAAAGAGCCGAATAGTTAAAGCAATACTAAGCAAAAACAACAAAGCTGGAGGCATCACATTACCTGACTTCAAATTATACCACAAGTCTGTAGAAACCAAAACAGCATGGTACGGGTGCAAGAGTGGACACATGGACCAGGGGAACAGAAAAGAGAATACATAAATAAACTCAAACACCAACAGGCAACTTTTCTTTGACAAAACAGACAAATACTTACACTGGGTAAAGGGCACCCTGTTCAACAAATGGTGCTGGGAAAATTGGATAGCTACATGCAGAAAAATGAAACTTGATTCCTATTTCTCATCTTAACTCAAGATGGATTAAAAACTTAAAAATCATAACTGAAACCATAAAAATCCTAGAAGAAAGCCCCCGGGAAAAAATTTTTCTGGGCATTGACCTAGGCAAATAATTTATGGCTAAGATCCCAAAAGCAAATGCAACAAAACCAAAATTAAACAAGTGGAACTTGATTAAATTGAAAAGTTTTGTACATCAATAATAATAATAATAATAGAGTAAACAGATAACCTACAGAATGGAGAAGATATTTGCAAGCTTCACATCTGAAAAATAACTAATATCCAAAATCTGCAAAGAACACTAAAAAAGTCAGCAAGAATTAAGCAAATACCCCATTAAACAGTAGACAAATGACATAGATAGACATCTCTCAAAAAAAGATGTACAAATGATCAACAAACATGAAAAAATGCTCAACATCACTCATCATCAGGGATATGCAAATTAAACCACAATGAGATACCACTTTACACGAGTAAGAATGGCCATTACTAAATAATTTTTTAAAAGAAAAACAATAGATATTGGCATAGATGCAGTGAAAAGAGAATGCTTATATACTGTTGGTGTTAATTCAACCTCTATGGAAATTGGTATGGAGATTTATCCAGGAACTAAAAGTAGATCTACCATCTGATACAGCCTTACCACTGCTATGTATCTCCCCAAAGGAACAGAGTTCATTACACAAAAAGTCACCTGTTCCCACATGTTCATCACAGCACAATCCATGATTGTAAAGATGTGGAACCAAACTAAATGTCCAACAACTGATCAGTACATAAATATACAAGGGGTGCCAAAAATGTACACACACTTTAAGTCTGATATTTGTTCAAAAGATGGTGTGAATGAAGTGAATACTAGTATCACCATGTGACAGGCAGGACAGTCAAAGAAAATGGCAGAAGTATGGCTGGACAAACATCATACTATACATTGCCATTGTAATTCAACTTTGAAAAGTAATACATAGATAACATCACTTAAAATGTGTACACATTTTTTGGCACCCTGGTGTGTGTGTGTGTATGTTTATATATCTATATATCATGTGCACTATGCACACCATGGAATACTATTCAGCCATTAAAAATTATGAGCTAAGGTCTTTGCAGCAACTTTGATGGAACTGGAGACCATCATCCTGAGTGAAGCAGAGCAGGAACAGCAAACAAGCACCACACATTCTCACCATTCATGGGGGCTAAACTGAGGTGTTGCAAAGGCACAGAGAGTGGTACAGTGGACACTGGAGACACAAGAGAGGGAGGGTGGCAAGAGATGGAGGAATGAAACATCACCTGTCAAGTAAAGTGGGCACCAGTGGAGGTGGTGGGTACCCTTAAAGCCCAGATTTCTTCACCACTATGCAGTGCATGCAGATAATAAAAAATCCCTTGTACCCACTAAGCTAGTGAAATAAAAAACAGAAAAAAAAAGAAAAAAAACACTCCACACCGAGTCTGTGACTGTTGATGCTGGTCAAGTCTGCCTGTGACCTCAGGGACCAAGCCTGGTTTTCCATCACTGTGTTTGTCTTCCAAACACTTAAAGTTTGGACTCAGGGTCCGCCCTACATCTCTGAATGTTCAGGTGTTATTTTCTTTCTTTCTTTTTTTTTTTTTGAGTTAGCATCTCACAACATCACCCAGGCTAGAGTGCAGTGGCACACTCACAGCTACCCCAGCATTGACCTGTGGGCTCTGGTGATCCTTCTGCCTCAGCCTTCCAAGTAGCCCAAACAACAGGCACATGCTATCATGCATGGCTAATTTTTGATTTATTGTAGAGATGAGGTCTTGCCAAGTTTTCCAGGTTGGTCTTGAACCCATGGGCTCAAGTAATTCCCTCACCTTGGTCTCCCAAAGTGCTGGAATGACAGGCTAGAGCCACCACACCCAGCTGGGTATTATTATTTTCAGTTGTTCAACTATTTCTCATGAGATCTTACATCCAGACATGAAACTATCCTTGTCACATGCTGGAAAACTCCATGCTGCTGCTGCTCCTCCCTTCAACAGGTTGTGGGACAAACAAAATAAAGAGAAGTGAGCGCAGCTCAGATTCTTGTGAAGACCCAGCCCTTTTGTACCATGATGCCTACCCTCTCATGTTGCAGGCCAAGGCTCGTTCTCCTGCCTTTCCCAAAGGTTCTTCATTTTGGAAGAGAAGGGGGTAAATCTGAGTGTCGAGGTCAGAAAGATGGTGGTTTTGGAGAGGCAAGGGTGTAGACCCTGGAACTCAGTCCAGCATCATGTTCTGTTGGAGGCTGTCCACTGGCTGCCATTCGGATGGTTTGCCATTCTGATGCCTCACTGTGGCTGTTCAGTCATCAAATAGAGGCTTACCTTGTCCCCACCCATTCGTGGATCCTGTGGCAACAGGAGGCTGTGTGGGCTCCTACATGGGGGCTGAAGCACTAACAGGCCCCCAGGAGAAGTTACCAGGAAAGGTCCGTGGGATACCTGGGGGCTAGGATGAAGTTTGACTTCGTAAACATGGTGGTCTGCTCCTCCTTATGAAGGGAAATTAGTCATCACATCTCAAAGCCTCAATCTGAAAAGGGAACACAAAATGTGGCACCTGAGCAGAAACATGATCCCCCTCATTCATGGAAGGTGTTGGACTTCAGCCGGCAGGCGTCTGCCTCCCCATTTAGTCTGTGCTGTATGATGTCACCATGCCTGAGACACCATGACAATGATGTGGCCTCTGTACACTTGACTGAGCACCTCCGAGTCTGCCTCACCCACCCCTCCCACCTCCCATGGTCTGTGGGGGTCTAAGGTCTTGTGACTGTGTCATATCCCTCATCTGGCCTCACCACCCAAGGTTCCCAGGACTGATCAATGCCCTGTCCCTCCAGAGGGCTTCTACCTCACCCACATGACACCAGACTCCATCGGGTGACACCATCAATGCGCCTCCATCCCAGCTTGCCACCCACCTTTTCTTGCTCCCCTCGGGGGAACACCCATCAGCCTTTGCTGTCATGACTTTCTCCATGGAGACCCTTTATGGTAGCAGAGGTGGGAAGAGGGGTTCCTCATTTTTCCTACTCAGAATGTCTCCCTTGCTCCCAAAGGTGTCATCCAAGGAGGGGCATTGGGCCACTTCTCTGGAAGACAGGACCCCCTGCAGGTGGCCTGTTAGTCACATGGTTTTCTCATCCCAGCTTTGGGATGGTGCGTGATGTCTACATGCAGAGGGTGTGCAGGGTGACAGCCCTCTCCCCAGGCATGGCCACACTCCTATCCCACAAGTACTTCTCCTTGTGATTTTGTTTTTCCCACTACACACAGTGAAACACTGTCACAACCACGATTCCACCACCATCTTGCTGTGGTCATTATTCCTATAGGTGAACACATGTAGGATTCGCAGTCCTAGTATCTGGCATGGCACTGAGGACTTTACAAGGATGAGGGTCACTCTCCTACTCATTACACAGATAAGAAAACTGATGCAGGGGTGTGTGGGTTGGCGGCCAAGGCCATCTAGTGTTTAGGTCTGATAGGGTAGGTGTTGGAGGCCAAGTCGGACCCAGAACCCTGAGTCACTCTGTCTTCCTGACAGAATATCCCCTGCCTTCTGGCCAAGGCCACAGACATAAACAAAAGGAAACAGTCAGCTAAACACAAAAGTTGCCATGTGCATGGAGGGTGGCTGACCTCATCAATAGCGAATGTCTGCTCCTGAAATAGGCATGCCTGATGAAGTCAGAGCTGTATTGTCCCTGGGGATGACTGGGGGCAACTGCAACCAACACATCAGAATTTATCTAATTCATTAAATTGCACCTGCAGCATGGTACCACGGGCCAGTGTCACACACATTTTCAAAACAGTAAAATTTGCAAAGCTGCAAAGCATTGAGTGGATCCTGTTTCTTGTGCCTCCCATCTGGGTTTCTGCCAGTGTGTCACTCACCTCTTGGCCAGGGCCACAGCAGAGACCCTTGAACAGTCAAGGCCCCTGGCTGTGCTCTCAGGGGACACAGCTAGCTGGTGGGTCCAGGGGGCAGAGGGTGGGTGCTGGGAACCTCTCTGCATCTCTCCTTCCTCAAAGACAGAATGAAGGAGTTTATGAGCATGCTCTCTCCCTGAGACCAGACTTCAGTCAGATGCTGGGCTACTGGAGGCTGACTTCATTCTTGGGTAACTTTTTTCTCAAGAGCATTTAAGGTCAGGCACAGTGATTCTCATCTGTAATCCTAACACTTTGGGAGGCTGAGGTGGGAAGATCCCTTGAGGCCGGGAGTTTCAGACTAGTTTGTGGAACATAGTGAGACCCCATCTCTACAATTTTTAAAAAATAAGTCAGACTTGGTGGCACACATCTGTAGTCTCAGCTTCACAGGAAGCTGAGGCAGGAGGATTGCTTGAGTATAGGTGGTTGAGGCTGTAGTGAACTATGATTGTGCCATCACACTCCAGTCTGGGTAACACAGTGAGATCTAGTTTAAAATTTCAGCAGAAACATCCATTGCCAGATGGTTCTATGCACTGAGTCCATTAAGTTTTCACAGTACAGGTTTTGACCTCTTCTCCCTTCTTGAAAAGTTATTTTCAGAAGACAAGCACATCCATGTAGCCTTATGAGTGAGGGTTTCTAAACTATCCTGTAATTTTTAGGCTACAAGCCACTCCACTCCTTCCTGTCTATCCCAGCCTTTGATTGGTCACACATTAGAGTCTCTTTCCTTGTTTGTGCGGGCTGTGCATTGTGTCCCTCTAAGTGATACAGTATGGCATAGGACATCCTTCCCTCCTCTGACCCATGCTCCCCACTGTGATGGAAGGTGCTTGAAACTGGGAGCTCTCTGATAGAAAACGGATATAACAGGGAAGGAAAGCTCTAGAAACAATTCTCCCTAGAATGGTCTTCTTTGATGTGCGGCAGATGAAACTACTTTAATTGCAGGTGGATATGAAAAGCTAAATTATTCTGGAAGTATGCATTTTCTTAAAAGTTGTAAGATGGTTGACAACCACAATTTTAAAACAGAGAGAGAAGTGGAGAATGGTATAAACAGTCACATGTCCACTCCAGAAATGACAGTTGCTAACATCATCTCATATTCTCCTTACAGTTTTATTAAAAGATGTGAAATATTGCAGGTAAAGTTAGATTCTTCAGTATGGTGATAGTTCGCCCTCAGAAACAAAGAAAATTCCCTCTGATCTCTGATCCATATGTAAGCTATAGCGTCCACACTTCTCTGTCTTCTGCCTATCACCTATTGATGTATATCTCATCTATTAATCTATTATATCTCATCTATCTAATCCATCATCTCTCTGTCCATTTATAATTTCTCTGCAAGTCTATCAAACATCTCTCTAACATCTATCATAGTCTATTTATCATTTATTATCTATCTAATCTGTCATTTATCTACCTATCCATATATTATCTATCTACCATCTAGCCAATCTATCTAACATCTACCTATTTCATCTATTTAAGTATCTGTTTACTACCGAATTATCTGTCATCTATGAATCATCCATCTAATCTAATATCTACCTAATCTATTATGGAAGGCAGATGATGGAAGAAAGCATGTGACAGGTAAAGGCATTCTATGAGCATGGGACAGTCACTCCAGTTGGGTGGGTCTGGCTCTCTGATGCTCATGTCCACATCAGGTTCTCAGTTTGTGCTCTTCTGATCCTGGCTGCGGACTTTTGCATTATTATGAAAATCCATCTAGACAGAGGTGTCTTGTCACTTCCATCCTCGTTCTTCATGCCACTTCACTGCCCCACGCAGTTGAGAGCTACTCAATAAACATTTGTGGTTTGAGCCAAGAGGGGATGGTAGATAATGAGAATTAACATGAAGCGGGTGACATGTGGTGTCAGAGTCATTTTATTAGATTACCGAATCAGAAATGTCTCAGGAATTGTATATGCAGATAGACCACGGGAGAATAAAAATTCCACAGAATTTTGTTTTGAAAGAGAGAGGGTTTAGGTTCCCTTGATGCCCCCTCTTTCTTATCTCACTCGACTTTGCAGCACCAGCTGCACCCCCTGTTCCAAATGGAAATGTCTTCCATCAATGAGCTGTCTCCTTGATCTCCTCCATCTCAAAGAATGCTTAATAGGCTCACTAATCCTTCGGAAGAGCTGGGGAGCTCTTGGTTGATCAGTATCCTTCCTGCTTCTCTCCTCTATCTGTATTCTGTTTCTTTCATGCCAACTGAAACATGAAGTGGGCATCACATTTCCTAGCAATGCACATGCCTCGACCCAGTGGTGATCACCTGTGAAGAGGCTCACTGGCATCTTTGGCTTGTGCATTTCAGAGCCTGCTCTGAATCTCCTCTCTGAGGCTCATCATAGCGTCCATCGTGTAGACTCTGGAATGTTTCTGTTGTTTCATGTTTGACGCTGCTAAACAAAACATGAGATTTTTCTCTCTGCTTCTTTGCTTTTGTGTTGTGGCTTTTGATTAGCTCCACACAGCAGGAGAAACACTGCCAAGCCTGGCTTCGAAACACAGAAATTATGCACAATAAACCAAAGTAAGGACAAAAATATGAGGTCTTCTTTCTCTCTTTTTAGATAAGACCATTGGTGTCTGAATCATTTGATTTACAAGGTGATGTCAAAAAGGTACCTGTTGTGTGTGTATGTGTGTGTGTGTGTGTGTGTGTGAATCAATAGTTTAAAAAATTGATAACTATACTAAACATAGCAAGAACAGTCAGTTTTGCATGCAATTAGTTGTTTTATGCATAAATAACTTTATTCTGGCCTGCCACATTTTATCATGACACAGTGTCTCTGTCATCTTACTTGTAGAATTCTTGCTAAGATTATTTTATTACTTATCTGGTTATCTGATTAGTTTACCCTGTAGCTGTCTAATACTTTTATCAAATTTCATTGCATTATGATTTAGTTACATGAAAACTGCAATTAAATGTAACTAAATTATCCAGATTAAATTTCATTTCTGAATTTGGTTTTGGAACAAAAAGATTCAAAAGTAAATTTATACCAGAAATTAGAAAAACCAATTTCTACAGTTTCAGAAGTTAAATCTCAGTAACTGTGCCATGAACTATCACACCTTAACTCAACTAATCAAATTCACATTGAGATTTGGTCACTAGTTACTTTATAATAATGAGCAATTTATAGACACTATCTTATTCTACATTCTTCAAGTCTTATAATATTGGCTGAGCAACTGTTATGCAGATGTCCTGTAACAATGTACAGACACCATCTTTGCAATACAATGAGTACTTATATGATGTAGAAACTTCATCTACATGTAAACTTCATCTACATCTAAACCACTGCTCACCAAGCATAGAGAGAGTTTCAACATAACCAGAGGACTCCCAGTAACTGGCTATCCTCAAAAAGAGGATGAAATACCAATCTTCCTCAATTGAGGGCAGATGACCATGGAAGAAGCAGCATCAACTCCACTTCCCCAAGCAGCCAGTTACCAGTGACTGGCCTGATTGGTGGGTCATGGCCTCAGCTGCCACGTCCTCCTCATTCTCACCATGGAGACAAGTTGACAACGGAATGGCCTCCACCATCCCTGTCCACTCCCAATTCACAGGTGGTGGCACTGAGACACACACACACACACCAGAGCCTAGCAGGGGAGCTTACGAAGCCCTCTTGTGGAGGGGAGTTACAGGGTTAACAAGCAGCTCTGGAGGGTGATGCAGGATGGCATCCAGGGTGACGTTTTTTACTGTGTGAATTGGTATTCTTTTGTTGACTTTCATTTTCCTGCATCCCACTTTCTTCCTCCTTTACGAGGAGATGATAGGGTCCACCTCAGAGGATGGTGGGAACTCATGGAGAGGTTGGTTAAAACAAGCCAGTCCCTCAAAAGCACTGCTCCTGGGGGTCATTTTGCTGACTGTGCTAGGAGTTTGATTTGAATGACTATATTTAATCCCTACACTGCTGTTTGATTATAAATTTTATTTTACATGT
>JAPVLO010006849.1:0-13392 GCA_027257055.1 Cephalopachus bancanus | reverse complement strand
GTTCTGAGAGTCCAGCTGAGCAGAGTAGTTTGAGTGTGTGTGCGAGTGTGTGAATGTGAGTGTACAGTACAGAGTGGTTGAGTTGTCACGTGGGCTCGAGCACAAGTTACAAATGCCTCCGTGTCTGCGCTCTTCAGCCAAGGCAGGACAGAGGAAAACAGCAGGCCCCGCCTGCACTGGGTGGACAGGATCCCATGCATTTAGGGGAGGAGGCGGCATTGGAGGGTGATGTGAAATGTCTCTTGACAGTTCAGAGCGTGGCCGGGGCAAAGGTCAGCCGGGAGTTTGCGCGCCCGATTTTACTCGCGGCCGTCCATTTTCCGTTATCTTAAATTGTATTGTGAGGGGGGCCGAGCTCAGCATCTCCTGAGCTGTCTGAGTGGTGGCCAGGGATCCCATTCTGCTGCTGCCCCAACCAGCTCCACTCCACTGCCCGGTTGTTTCCTCCAGCCCAATGGCGACAACACTCATGCCCTCACCCCACCTCCGAAAACGGAGTGCGGACACAGAGTCACTGGGTCATTGGACCCCGGTGGAACACAAAGCAACCCCTGGAATTCGCCAGCTCGTCATCAGAAGTATCAATTAGATGCACAAATGAAAGACAAGATGAAGAACGATCACACCTGGGTGGACGCTGCCTTTCTGGTAGGTGGCTCCCCCAACCCAGCAACCACACTTTCTGCAGTCTCCATTGCTCCCCTGGCAGCAGCCTATGGCGCCAGAGATGACAACTTCCTTCCCCAGCCACTGCTTGCTTGCCATGCTCTTGCTCTTTCTCTTTCTGTGGGAGAGGGTTCGCCCCTATCCGTGTTTGTGTGGGTGTGTGTGTGCATGTGTGTGTCTGTGTGTGTGGGTCAGTGTGAGTGTGTGTGCATGTCTGCAAATGCTCGGAGGCCTGTAGCGACTCTCTCCGTGAGCCCGAACCAGAAATCTCCGCGAAACTTCTCCCAGGACTGTGCTCAGTTGGCTTGGCAGTGTGGGTCTTCAGGGTGAAGCACTTGGTGCCTCTTTCCTCCAGTCTCTGCTGCTCAGGAGACCTGGGTGTGGCAATTACCGTGGCCTTCACACTCTCCACCATCGAATTTTGTTAATAACTCTGTGCACTGTCTTTGTGTATGTTCGGCATTTCTGAGCCAAACATTCTATGTGAGTTTGCACGGAGTGTTCAGTAGGGACTTGGGGTAGGGTCGCATGCATGTGCAACTTGCTGCCTGCTTCTGTGTGTCACGTCGTGTGCATGATGGGTGCACACTGATATGTGTCTTTTTTGGTGTGGATCCTGTGCTGTATCTGCAGGCATTGTTGTCGGATCAATGTTGGTGTGTGCATTCTTGCCACATGTGTGCAATTCCTAGAGCATTTTTATCGGCTTTCTGTGTGTGTGCGCGCGTGTGTGTGTGTGTGTTGTGTGTGTGTGTGTGTGTGTATCTGCTCGGGGGAATTACGACAGTGTCACTTGATTGCAGCAGGAACATTGAAAGAGAGTACAGCTAGCTAGTACTTTTGGCTTCCTGGGCAGTTCTACTTGACTACTTTTCTTTTCTTTTTTTCTTTCTTTTTTTTGAGTTGGAGTCTCGCTCTCTCACCCAGACTGGAGAGCACTGGTCACTCCCGACCACTGCAGCCTCAACCTGGTTGGCCCCGGCAATCCTTCCGCCTCAGTCTTCCAAGTAGCTGGATATTCGGACGCGCGCTACTCCACCCAACTCACTTATTTAAATTTTATTGTAGAGATGAGGTCTCACCAAGTTGCCCAGGCGGATCTCAAATCCGCGGGCTCAGGCAATCAGCTCACCTCAGCCTCCCAAAGTGCTGGGATTACAGGCTGAGGCACCGAGCATGGGTACTTTTACTTTTCATAAAAGTTTGGAGTTTCCAATTTAATCCTGGAAATAATGTTTCTAGAGTAATGCTGGGTGGCAGAAGGTTTTAAGCTGCTTTCATGTGATGCAGGCTTATGTGTGAATAATTCTTTGGTTTTCCATTTCCTTTCTTTAATGGACAGCTGTAAATGGACTTTGTAAAAGAGGTATATCTATATAGTGTGCCCCAGGATTGCGAAACTTTATATTTGGAGCTCAGTCTTTCAGGGCTTTGGTTGCATGAATTAAATATCTATTCAGCAACTTACTCTCTGTTGTAAATTGGCCAAAAGAAACCTAACTGCACACAGAGAGTGTGTGTGACTGGGTGTGTTTGTCAAGGGATGGACCGGATGTGTTTTGGGTTTCACTTTGTAAAGATTGTTTGACTGTAAGTGTAGTCATGTCTAAAAGCATTGGAGTAACTACATTATGCTCAAGCAGAACATTTGTCAAAAGTGATCATCAGAGTTGGCCTTAAAGGCCCTGCTCTGGTATGTGTCTCAATTCTAGGCAAGGATTTTAGACAATTGGACCGATTGCCCAGTGAAGAAATAACAAAAGGCCTTTTTACTTTCAATGGAGTTGACGAGAGCTGGAGTGACCGGCCCCTTTATTTATTTATATATGAATAAATAATTTTATTTATGAATACTCACTTCATTTCATCGTGGGATAACTTATCATTTATCGCCTTATCTGTTATCCTGTTAATTATGAAATTTCTCTTTCTGTGGATGAATGAGCATGTGATAAATATTCTCCAATGAACTGCCTCTGGGAGAGGAAACTTTGTTGGGGAGAATGTGTGAGAAGTAAGCAGTAAGTGTTATGCAAAGGTCAGATTGATGTTATCAATGAGGTTTCCCTGGAGTGGAGACAATTACTCCTTGTTTGTTTGGCTATTAATCCGGAATTGTGTGGGGGTGTGCAAGTCTTCTGAAATGCATTATGCAGGCTTTTTGGGGATCCAAATCAAGAACGATGATAGAGTTTCAGTGTATATTTTATCCCGGGGGAGCATCGAGTTGATTTATAATTATTTAAACATAAATAATGATTCATGAATTGCCATATCGGCCAGTAGAAATTTTTGGATAAAAAACATCATCCTGAGGGAATTTAAATACAGCTCTGTAGTCCTTCAGCACATATTAATAATCTTTAAAGTACTAACTTTCATGTGATATATATTTATCTAATCAGGATATATCTCTATTGATATAATTTGAAATTTCTAAGGCAGACTCTTTTCGTCAAAAATTTTAAATTTTTCCTGTTTTAAAGTTCATTTGATAGGAAAAGACCAGAAGAATCATCAACCCCAAAGAATCAATGGTAGCCCAGTTTTTTTCATTTGAACTACACGTTTTGGCAGAGTAGTTATGGTAATTTTTCAATTTGGTTAGAGTTTTTTATCCCAGGAATTGTGCCAAAGTGAAATGTTAAAAAAGTGTCATGGATATAAAATCGTAAACGAAATAGCAAATAATTATGCTGTAAATATCATTTTGACTTTTCATTAAAAGTAATGTTCATTTCTTAGACATGAATATTTAATTTAAGCAGGCAGAGGGCAAAATATCAACAACATGAGATTAGGGTCTATAGACCAGGGGAGTTCTTCCAACAGATTTAGAATATACCTTAACACATTGTCATGTTTTTAAGCTACAGTGTCTCATTTCTGCAGTTGAGGGAAAGATATTCTTTATCTGTTGTTTTGAGGATAAAATGAACAATGTATTGAAAAACCCAGAGTACTATTGACATATTCCCATTACATTCAGGAAGTAACTTAGATGAATAATGCAGCAGGGGTGAACTTTTTGTTTTTAGAACTAAACCTCAAATAAACTAATGAAAGTGTGGGTCAAAATGACGTTTTTTTCTTGCTTAACAAAAAAATTATGGACCTAAACGATCACTAGAGATGTAAGAAGTTGGAAAGGTCACAGAAAATCTTTAAGTCTTAACACCTTTTTTTTCACAGTTTGTTAATAAGGACAGCAGTCTAACTTTCATGAATTCCAAACCTGGAAATTGCAATATTAAAAATACGTAAGGATCGGCTGTTCAGCTATTTGCATACGTGAATGCTTTATTCTTCAGAATGATTCCACCCAATTTCAAAATAATTAGTGATAGGGTATGGCACTGCATTTTTCTATGGTCATGGCTCTTTGGTCTTACATTAATTTAAGGTTTGGCAAGTGGCCAACATTGTGTAAAGTTGCATGTCCATTATTGGTTGTGCATCAGAAGAGTTGGCTGAGTGCCCTTTCAAAAATACACTGGGATGCCACCCATCCCAGCCTCAGCAGGGTTCTGAGAGTCCAGCTGAGCAGAGTAGTTTGAGTGTGTGTGCGAGTGTGTGAATGTGAGTGTACGGTACAGAGTGGTTGAGTTGTCACGTGGGCTCGAGCACAAGTTACAAATGCCTCCGTGTCTGCGCTCTTCAGCCAAGGCAGGACAGAGGAAAACAGCAGGCCCCGCCTGCACGGGGTGGACAGGATCCCATGCATTTAGGGGAGGAGGCGGCATTGGAGGGTGATGTGAAATGTCTCTTGACAGTTCAGAGCGTGGCCGGGGCAAAGGTCAGCCGGAGTTTGCGCGCCCGATTTTACTCGCGGCCGTCCATTTTCCGTTATCTTAAATTGTATTGTGAGGGGGGCCGAGCTCAGCATCTCCTGAGCTGTCTGAGTGGTGGCCAGGGATCCCATTCTGCTGCTGCCCCAACCAGCTCCACTCCACTGCCCGGTTGTTTCCTCCAGCCCAATGGCGACAACACTCATGCCCTCACCCCACCTCCGAAAACGGAGTGCGGACACAGAGTCACGGGGTCATTGGACCCCGGTGGAACACAAAGCAACCCCTGGAATTCGCCAGTCGTCATCAGAAGTATCAATTAGATGCACAAATGAAAGACAAGATGAAGAACGATCACACCTGGGTGGACGCTGCCTTTCTGGTAGGTGGCTCCCCAACCCAGCAACCACACTTTCTGCAGTCTCCATTGCTCCCCTGGCAGCAGCCTATGGCGCCAGAGATGACAACTTCCTTCCCCAGCCACTGCTTGCTTGCCATGCTCTTGCTCTTTCTCTTTCTGTGGGAGAGGGTTCGCCCCTATCCGTGTTTGTGTGGGTGTGTGTGTGCATGTGTGTGTCTGTGTGTGTGGGTCAGTGTGAGTGTGTGTGCATGTCTGCAAATGCTCGGAGGCCTGTAGCGACTCTCTCCGTGAGCCCGAACCAGAAATCTCCGCGAAACTTCTCCCAGGACTGTGCTCAGTTGGCTTGGCAGTGTGGGTCTTCAGGGTGAAGCACTTGGTGCCTCTTTCCTCCAGTCTCTGCTGCTCAGGAGACCTGGGTGTGGCAATTACCGTGGCCTTCACACTCTCCACCATCGAATTTTGTTAATAACTCTGTGCACTGTCTTTGTGTATGTTCGGCATTTCTGAGCCAAACATTCTATGTGAGTTTGCACGGAGTGTTCAGTAGGGACTTGGGGTAGGGTCGCATGCATGTGCAACTTGCTGCCTGCTTCTGTGTGTCACGTCGTGTGCATGATGGGTGCACACTGATATGTGTCTTTTTTGGTGTGGATCCTGTGCTGTATCTGCAGGCATTGTTGTCGGATCAATGTTGGTGTGTGCATTCTTGCCACATGTGTGCAATTCCTAGAGCATTTTTATCGGCTTTCTGTGTGTGCGCGCGCGGGGTGTGTGTGTGTGTGTGTGTGTGTGTGTGTGTGTGTGTTATCTGCTCGGGGGAATTACGACAGTGTCACTTGATTGCAGCAGGAACATTGAAAGAGAGTACAGCTAGCTAGTACTTTTGGCTTCCTGGGCAGTTCTACTTGACTACTTTTCTTTTCTTTTTTTCTTTCTTTTTTTTGAGTTGGAGTCTCGCTCTCTCACCCAGACTGGAGAGCACTGGTCACTCCCGACCACTGCAGCCTCAACCTGGTTGGCACCGGCAATCCTTCCGCCTCAGTCTTCCAAGTAGCTGGATATTCGGACGCGCGCTACTCCACCCAACTCACTTATTTAAATTTTATTGTAGAGATGAGGTCTCACCAAGTTGCCCAGGCGGATCTCAAATCCGCGGGCTCAGGCAATCAGCTCACCTCAGCCTCCCAAAGTGCTGGGATTACAGGCTGAGGCACCGAGCATGGGTACTTTTACTTTTCATAAAAGTTTGGAGTTTCCAATTTAATCCTGGAAATAATGTTTCTAGAGTAATGCTGGGTGGCAGAAGGTTTTAAGCTGCGTTCATGTGATGCAGGCTTATGTGTGAATAATTCTTTGGTTTTCCATTTCCTTTCTTTAATGGACAGCTGTAAATGGACTTTGTAAAAGAGGATATATCTATATAGTGTGCCCCAGGATTGCGAAACTTTATATTTGGAGCTCAGTCTTTCAGGGCTTTGGTTGCATGAATTAAATATCTATTCAGCAACTTACTCTCTGTTGTAAATTGGCCAAAAGAAACCTAACTGCACACAGAGAGTGTGTGTGACTGGGTGTGTTTGTCAAGGGATGGACCGGATGTGTTTTGGGTTTCACTTTGTAAAGATTGTTTGACTGTAAGTGTAGTCATGTCTAAAAGCATTGGAGTAACTACATTATGCTCAAGCAGAACATTTGTCAAAAGTGATCATCAGAGTTGGCCTTAAAGGCCCTGCTCTGGTATGTGTCTCAATTCTAGGCAAGGATTTTAGACAATTGGACCGATTGCCCAGTGAAGAAATAACAAAAGGCCTTTTTACTTTCAATGGAGTTGACGAGAGCTGGAGTGACCGGCCCCTTTATTTATTTATATATGAATAAATAATTTTATTTATGAATACTCACTTCATTTCATCGTGGGATAACTTATCATTTATCGCCTTATCTGTTATCCTGTTAATTATGAAATTTCTCTTTCTGTGGATGAATGAGCATGTGATAAATATTCTCCAATGAACTGCCTCTGGGAGAGGAAACTTTGTTGTGGAGAATGTGTGAGAAGTAAGCAGTAAGTGTTATGCAAAGGTCAGATTGATGTTATCAATGAGGTTTCCCTGGAGTGGAGACAATTACTCCTTGTTTGTTTGGCTATTAATCCGGAATTGTGGGGGGTGTGCAAGTCTTCTGAAATGCATTATGCAGGCTCTTTGGGATCCAAATCAAGAACGATGATAGAGTTTCAGTGTATATTTTATACCGGGGAGCATCGAGTTGATTTATAATTATTTAAACATAAATAATGATTCATGAATTGCCATATCGGCCAGTAGAAATTTTTGGATAAATAACATCATCCTGAGGGAATTTAAATACAGCTCTGTAGTCCTTCAGCACATATTAATAATCTTTAAAGTACTAACTTTCATGTGATATATATTATCTAATCAGGATATATCTCTATTGATATAATTTGAAATTTCTAAGGCAGACTCTTTTCGTCAATAATTTAATTTTCCTGTTTTAAAGTTCATTTGATAGGAAAAGACGCAGAAGACATCATCAACCCCAAAGAATCAATGGTAGCCCAGTTTTCTTCATTTGAACTACACGTATTGGCAGAGTAGTTATGGTAATTTTTCAATTTGGTTAGAGTTATTTTATCCCAGGTAATTGTGCCGAAGTGTACATGGTGATGTCTGCAAATGCTCGGAGGCCTGTAGCGACTCTCTCCGTGAGCCCGAACCAGAAATCTCCGCGAAACTTCTCCAGGAGTTGGCTTGGCAGTGTGGGTCTTCAGGTGAAGCACTTTGCCTCTTCCTCCAGTCTCTGCTGCTCAGGAGACCTGGTGTGGCAATTACCGGGCCTTCACACTCTCCACCATCGAATTTTGTTAATAACTCTTGCACTGTCTTTGTGTATGTTCGCATTTCTGAGCCAACATTCTATGTGAGTTGCACGGAGTGTCAGTAGGGACTTGGGGTAGGGTCGCATGCATGTGCAACTTGCTGCCTGCTTCTGTGTGTCACGTCGTGTGCATGATGGGTGCACACTGATATGTGTTTTTTTGGTGTGGATCCTGTGCTGTATCTGCAGCATTGTTGTCGGATCAATGTTGTGTGTGCATTCTTGCCACATGTGTGCAATTCCTAGAGCATTTTTATGCTTTCTGTGTGTGTGCGCGCGCGCGTGTGTGTGTGTGTGTGTGTTGTGTGTGTTTTTTCTGCTCGGGGGAATTACGACAGTGTCACTTGATTGCAGCAGGAACATTGAAAGAGAGTACAGCTAGCTAGTACTTTTGGCTTCTGGGCAGTTCTACTTGACTACTTTTCTTTCTTTTTTTTTTCTTTTTTGAGTGAGTCTCGCTCTCTCACCCAGACTGGGAGCACTGGTCACTCCCGACCACTGCGCCTCAACCTGGTTGGCACGGCAATCCTTCCGCCTCAGTCTTCCAAGTAGCTGGATATTCGGACGCGCGCACTCCACCCAACTCACTATTTAAATTTTATGTAGAGATGAGTCTCACCAAGTGCCCAGGCGATCTCAATCCGCGGCTCAGGCAATCAGCTCACCTCAGCCTCCAAAGTGCTGGGATTACAGGCTGAGGCACCGAGCATGGTACTTTTACTTTTCATAAAAGTTTGGAGTTTCCAATTTAATCCTGGAAATAATGTTTCTAGAGTAATGCTGGGTGCAGAAGGTTTAAGCTGCGTTCATGTGATGCAGGCTTATGTGTGAATAATTCTTTGGTTTTCCATTTCCTTTCTTTAATGGACAGCTGTAAATGGACTTTGTAAAAGAGGATATATCTATATAGTGTGCCCCAGATTGCGAAACTTTATATTTGGAGCTCAGTCTTTCAGGCTTTGGTTGCATGAATTAAATATCTATTCAGCAACTTACTCTCTGTTGTAAATTGGCCAAAAGAAACTAACTGCACACAGAGAGTGTGTGTGACTGGGTGTGTTGTCAAGGGATGGACGATGTGTTTTGGGTTTCACTTTGTAAAGATTGTTGACTGTAAGTGTAGTCATGTCTAAAAGCATTGGAGTAACTACATTATGCTCAAGCAGAACATTTGTCAAAAGTGATCATCAGAGTTGGCCTTAAAGGCCCTGCTCTGGTATGGTCTCAATTCTAGCAAGGATTTTAGACAATTGGACCGATTGCCCAGTGAAGAAATAACAAAAGGCCTTTTACTTTCAATGGAGTTGACGAGAGCTGGAGTGACCGCCCCTTTATTTATTATATATGAATAAATAATTTTATTTATGAATACTCACTCATTTCATCGTGGGATAACTTATCATTTATCGCCTTATCTGTTATCCTGTTAATTATGAAATTTCTCTTTCTGTGGATGAATGAGCATGTGATAAATATTCTCCAATGAACTGCCTCTGGAGAGGAAACTTTGTTGTGGAGAATGTGTGAGAAGTAAGCAGTAAGTGTTATGCAAAGGTCAGATTGATGTTATCAATGAGGTTTCCCTGGAGTGGAGACAATTACTCCTTGTTTGTTTGGCTATTAATCCGAATTGGGGGGGGTGCAAGTCTTCTGAATGCATTATGCAGGCTCTTTGGGATCCAAATCAAGAACGATGATAGAGTTTCAGTGTATATTTTATACCGGGGAGCATCGATTGATTTATAATTATTTAAACTAAATAATGATTCATGAATTGCCATATCGCCAGTAGAAATTTTGGATAAATAACATCATCCTGAGGGAATTTAATACAGCTCTGTAGTCCTTCGCACATATTAATAATCTTTAAAGTACTAACTTTCATGTGATAATATTATCTAATCAGGATATATCTCTATGATATAATTTGAAATTTCTAAGCAGACTCTTTTCGTCAATAATTTAATTTTCCTGTTTTAAAGTTCATTTGATAGAAAGACGCAGAAGACTCATCAACCCCAAAGAATCAATGGTACCCAGTTTCTTCATTTGAACTACACGTATTGCAGAGTAGTTATGGTAATTTTTCAATTGGTTAGAGTTATTTTATCCCAGGTAATTGTGCCGAAGTGTACATGTTAAAAGTGTCACTGGATATAAAATCGTAGACGAAATAGCAAATAATTATGCTGTGATATCATTTTGACTTTCATTAGATTAACTGTTCATTTCTTAGACATGAATATTTAATTTAAGCAGGCAGAGTGGCAAAATATCAACAACAGAGATTAGGGTCTATAGACCAGAGGAGATCTTCCAACAGATTTAGTAATATATCTTCAACACATTGTCATTATTGCTAAGTGGGATAAAAATGGTAATTTTAAAATTTAGGTTTTATTATTTACTTTAATTGGAAGTGTCATTTTAAATAAATATTTATAAAAGGGGAAAAAGGGGAAAAATACCCAAAACATTTTGTTTTAAAGAGAAGTTCTTCAAATTAAATAAAATTTAAGCAGGCATTTTTTAATACATTCTCTTTTCGCATTTGGGGAAAGAATTTTTTAACGGTTTTGGGGATAATAACAATGTTTTTTTAACCCCAAGTTTTCATTTCATTCATTAGGAAGAATTTTTTTAATAATGGGGAAAAATTTTTTTTTAAATTATTAAAAAAACCCCAGATTTATTATTTTTCCCTTTTTTAAATTTAACAAAAAAATTTTGGGGTAAACCCCTTTGGTTTTAAAGAATTAAAAATAAGAAAATTTTAAGCCCAAACCCCATTTTTTTAAAGTTTTAATAAACGGGACCTAACTTTCATGAATTAAAATGGAAAGGTTTAAAAAATCAAAGGGTTTTTCACTTTTCATTTTTTAAGGCTTTATTTTCAAAATTTTCCCCCCCCAAATTTTCAAAATAAAAATAAAAGGGAGGGCCCTGCATTTTTCTTTTCTGTCTTTTTCTTAAATTAATTAAAAATTTTCCAAATTGTGAAAAGGGTTGCATTCCATTTTTTTGGGGTCAGGGTCTTTGGCCCCTTTCAAAATTAAGGGTTTTCCCCCCCCCAAACCTAAAAATTTTAAAGGTCCATGGGTGATGGGGTTTGGCGAGTGTTTAAAAATGACGACATTGGGGTTTCACGGGGTTCGAGACAATTTACAAATGTTTGGTTTTGGGGCCCCTTTGAAGGAGGACAGGGGAAAACAGAGGGTGCACTGGGTGGAAAAGGCCCCAAATCCCTTTGGGGGGCGGCTTAGAAAAGGCCGGACGGGGAAGCGGGCCGGGCCGGCAGGGGGGTTTTTCCCGGCCCGTTTTTAGGGGGGGCCATTGTTATTTAAATTTTTGTGGGGGGGGGCCCGGGTCACCCCTTTGGCCCCCCGATTTTCCGGGTCCCATTTTCCGTCCCAACGTTTTTATGGGGCCTCCACCCTGGCAAAAAAATTGCCCCCACCCCCGGGGGGTGCACACGGGCCCATTTCCATTGGCCCCGGTGAAAAAAAAGCAACGGAAACCCAGCCCCCCCCCATTAAAAGATGCACAAAGAAAAAAAAAGGGGAGACCCCGGTGGAAAGCCCCCTGGAATTCCCCCCCCCAGAAAAAATTTTGCAAGCTGGAAGAACCTATCCCGGTGACCTTCCCCCCCAGCCCTCCCCCCCGCCCCCTTTCTCTTTTTTAATTCCCCCTTTCCGGTTGGGGGGGGTTCCCCCGGCTGTTGTTGCCATGTTTGTTTCTTTCTGAAATGCTCGACCTGTCGTTTTGGTGGGCCAGTTGGCTTTGGTGGGTCAGTTGGTTGGGTGGGGTTTTCAGGGGGGAAGCCGGGTGCCTCTTTCCTAGCCCGGCCCGGGAAACTTGGAAATTCCGGCCTTCCATTCCCCATGTTTGTAAAACTTGTGCCTTTTTTTGTTTGTTCGGAACCTGGCCATTCTTGGTTTCACTTAAAGGGGTTTTTGGGTTATTCGCATGCTTGTGAATTGGGGCCTTTCTTGGAAAACCATTCATGTGGGTGCCACAAATTTTTTTTTTTGGTGGGACCTTGGGGGGGGTCGCAGGCATTTTTGGGGCCCCTGTTTGTGTGCATTCTTGCCAATGGGTGCAATTTAGGCTTTTTTGGCTTGTGTGTTGCGGGGTTGTGGTTGTGGTGTGGGGTTTTGACTGTGGGGAATTCCGACATTTTACGGTTTCGGGGCCGGGGTCGTGTGTTTTTGGTTTGGGGTTTCTTGACTCTTTTTTCCTTTTTCTTTTTTTCAGGGAAATTTTGCCCCAGCGGGAGACCTTTGGCCTTGGGGGCATTCACCTCCCCTTTTTTTCTTTTCTTCCCTTTTCTTAAGAGCTGGTTTCACCCGCGAACTCCCCCAACCATTTATTTAAATTTTTTGGGGTCTCCCAATTTTCCCAAGGCGGATTCAAACCGCGGCTCAGCACCCCCCCAAACCTCACCTAAATTTTATTAAGGTGAGGCCCACCGGGGTTCCTTTAAAAAAAATTTTGGGGCCCCAAAATCCTAAATATTTCAAATTTGCGGGGTTTAAAGGTTTAAGCCCGCATGGGATCTTTTATTTTAAAATTTTTTGGTTTTCCATTTCCTTAAGGGCAGGAAAATGGGGTGAAAGGTTTAATCTTATGTGTGCCCAGGTTGGAAATTTTTTTGGCTCATTTTTCCCTTTTGGGCTGAATTAATTTAAGAATTATCTTTTGTTTGGCCAAAAAAACCAACTAAAGGAGTGTTTTAGGGTTTGTTTGCAAGGAATACCGGGGGGGTTTTTTCCTTTGAAAAATTGGGAGAAAAAACTGAAAAAGGGTTGGATTTTTGCTAAAGGGAAAAAATTTGGCCAAAGTGTTTTGGGTTCCTTTAAAGGTTGTTTGGAAAGTGTTCAATTCTAAAAGGATTTAGACAATTAGTTCCCAAGGAAGAAATAAAAAAGGCCTTTCCTTTAAAGGGTTGGGGAGTAATTAGGGCCCCAAATTTAATATATAAATAATAATAAAAAACCCTTTTCTTTAAAGGGGGAATTAAAAGGGGTTACCGGCCCCTTTAAATTTAAAAATTTTTTTTGATAATAATTATAATATTCCCCATTAATCCTCTGGGAAAAATTTTTTTTGGGGGAAATTGTTAGTAATAGAAATTTTTTCGGGTAGATGATTTTATAAATATTTCCCCGGGAAGTGGAGAAAACTTTGTTTGGGTATTATGGAAGTGGTAAGTTTTGAAAGGCATTTGAGGTTTTGGGTTCCAAATAAAAACTTTATTTTTTTTGGGGTATTAATGGGGGGAAGTGGGTTTAATTTTTAAAAAAATGATTCGGGTTTCCAAATGGGCCAGTAAAAATTTTTGGGAAAAATTTAACACATCGGGGAATTTAAATAATTTACCTTAAAAATATTAATAATTTTTAAGTACTAATTTTTGGATAAATAAATCAATCGGGGAAATTTTTAAATAATTTGTTTTTCCTAAGGCAATTTTTTCTTTTTTTAAATTTTTCCCTGTTTAAATTTATTTAATAGGAAAAACCAAAAAATATAAAAAAATTTCAAGGAGCCCTTTTTCTTAATTTTTTTTCCGTTTAAAGTTATTTATGGAACAAGGAAAATTTTTTATCCAGTAATGTCCAAGTTATGTTAAAAATTCACTGAAAAAAATGTAGGAATCAAATTTAAAATTTTTTT
>JAPVLO010006848.1:0-10804 GCA_027257055.1 Cephalopachus bancanus | reverse complement strand
CTTCCAAGTAGATGGAACTACAGGCATGCACTACCATGTCCAGCTAATTTTTGATTTATTGTAGAGACAAGGTCTTGCCAAGTTGCCCGGGTGGGTCTCGAACCCGCGGGCTCAGGCAATCCACTCACCTCAGCCTCCCAAATTGTTGGGATTACAGGCTGAGCCACCGAGCCCCGTGACAAAAGACTTTTAAACAAACACATCTGTTTTATGTGTCAAGTGGAAAAGGAATACTTTCATGTAGTGACACAAAAGATTTGGCATATGTATAATCATATACAACCAAATTTTGCAAAGGCTCTTACAACATAGAGCAACTGGGCTGGAGGCAATCAACCTTTCAGTGAAGAGTCTTAGCAAAAATGGGAATACCTATTCTAGGAGACTAGATAACAGTCAGTCTGAAGAATTCATTCAGACATTTCAGTGGTGAAGAAGTCTGATACAGAAGTCACAGTTAATAGACCTTCAGAAATGGATAGGGAACAATTCTGAATCTAATTACCCCGTTGTTACTCAGAAATTCACGTTAATTTGATTTAGAATCATAAATAAGTGTTGTGTTATTTCTCATTAATTAATTTTCTTAACATCTTTTTCAATCTTCATGCTCTTAGGCAAAAAGCATCAATTTAACTTAATTTACTGTTGGGAGCCAGCCTTGGAGGCCTGCCTGATTGACAAAGTCCAGGTGCGCTGAGGACCCCCCAGCCGCAAAGCAAGTCCGGGCAGCTGAGGCCCTTCTGTCTTCCGTCTTTGCTGTTGGTACAGCTGAAGAAATTCTGTGCAGTCGTGGAAGAAGAAGATGGCATGTTTATGCGAAGAATCACAGCTAACCTGGAGATGTCAGGTTCATTTTCCCATTTTCCCACTATGCCGCTTGGCCTTTTCTAACATATGCAAGGGTTAAACTCTGAAGCACATCAAGAATGCTTTCTTTCACTTGGTTATAAGTTACTAGATATTGCTTAAGTAATAAGTGATATAAGTATATTCACTCCTTATCTGATTTAGGATTATGTAGTTTAGTGTTTAGACATAAGGTTTTTTAGAAGCACAAGTTTATAGTAAGTTCATTATGAATTCATTATAAGTTCTAACACTTATCTAGGAGTTATGTAGGTGATTTATAACACTGTTTTCACTGACTTAGGATAAAGATTATCTTTAAGGTTTTTACTTAATTCAATAGTTAAAACTCTAAGTTAACATTTATAAAGTGGGTTTTCACTGAACTCATAATACACTAATCAGACACGTTTATGACAACTTAGCTAAAGACAGAAAACAACCTTGGGGTCCTGGGAAACATTACTAAAAGCTTCTTTTGCGTTTTCTTTAGAAACAAGCACTGCAGGATAAGAGAAAAGTAACGAAGACACCTGGACAACACAGGCGATTACAGAACTCTGAAGGACATAAAGCCCCAGAAGGAAGACTACTGCTAAACTTTCTGGAGACAGTTCAAGGACTGTAATTCGGGACTTTGGACTAAAACTATCATCTTTGGCCTTATGAATAAGACTTGTTGTCTGAATGTTTACAGGGTTCTTGGCTTGTTTATTGCTAAGACCACTAGATGGTGGTAACTTTTAGAGGATATGTACGTGAAGGAATTTTCTTTGTCTTGCCCCTTTACGAATGGTATAAAAGCTCTGTGTTAACTAACATTAAATTGTCATCTGTTCAAGAAGCAGGTGTCCGGTATATGATTTTCGTCTTTCGCCTATCCGTCTCTCCTTCAGGAGATCTCACGACCTGGCAAAGGGGCTTGTCCCCTTCAATTTACTTATTTGAGCTTTTCTATTGGTCCATGCTTCCTTTAAATGCAATCTTGAGTAATTTAAATAAAGAAAATTTGGTTTTGAAATAATCTCACATTTACAGAAACATTGGAAGAATGCTAATATATGCTAATATGCCACATCATCCTTGAATACTTCAATGTGCATTTCCTACAACAAAGACATTCTGTTACATAACCATAATATGACCATCACGGACACAGTTCCAACTTTTAAGCCTCAAACTTTGCTCACGTTTCACCAGTTTCCATGATGTCCTTTATAGCATAAGCATTTAATTCAGAGTAGCATTTAGCTGTTGTGTTTTCTTAGTCTCCTTCAATCTGGAATGTCTCCTTTCTCACCCCACTCAACCTCTGACAACTCGCTAATGGTCACCACCGGTGCTGTCTCCCACCTCTTCAAGTCCCCACTTTTGCCAGTCTGTGGGTTGGATGCTTTCCTTACCCTGGCTAGGTTTCTAAGTGCTGTGCCATGACCCTGGGCTTCTCCCTCACCCTCAGTACCCAGCAACACCCCTAAGCTCTCTTGAGTGACTTTAGATGAAATTGTTCAGGAAGAGAAGAAGAAAGAAAGATAAAGAAGATGAGCAAGTAATTTGCCATTTTGTTCATGAACAAATCAACTTATTGGAATTGATGATCACTTCCATGGGCTACTTATTACTTATGCTTTGTAATGTTTGTACAGAATTTGGAGGAAATGAATAAAGGTATTTTTATGGAGTACAATTTGACACTAAAATTAAGAGTCTGTTACTCATCCGCAGATTCTTTTTTTCACTGGCATTACTAAAAGGTCCAAATTGAAACTTCTGCTAAAAAAATTATCCCTATACTCTGTGAGATAGTTTTCCTGATGCATTTCACATCATAAATTGGTTTCCTGACTAACCCACACACTCCATGGTAGGCTTGCCCTTCTTTTCCCAGCCTGGCTGCTGAACTTGAAAAACATAACCACTTAGGGGAAAAAAATGAAGCAATTAAAATTAAAAGTGTTTTTAGCTAATCAATGAATAAATTAGCCCGCTGCAAAGTCACATCAAAGGCTATTACTCAGCATTTTACCAATTACAAGCATTTCTGTGAAATCTGTCCAGCCGTTTGATTACCTATCCCTGGGACTAGTGCCCAGAGCTGAATCATTCTTTCTTCTTCCTGTTATTTTCAGGGACTGGATGAGAAAAGCAAGTGACCTTTCATTCACTTTCAGGCAGGGAGACAAAGTGATAGAGTAGGAAGAGAACTCTTAGACCAATTATGACTAATCAGCCGGGCTCAGTGGCTCAGCCTGTAATCCTGCGCTTTGGGAGGCTGAGGTGAGTGGATTGCCTGAGCTCGCGGGTTCGAGACCCATCTGGGCAAATTGGTAAGACCTCATCTCTACAATAAAGTAAAATTTAAAAATCAGCCGGGCATGGTAGTGCGTGCCTGTAATTCCGGCTACTCAGAAGGCTGAGGCGGACGGATCGCCGAAGCCCAGTGGGTTGAGGCTGTGGTGGCTGGGAGCAGCCACTGCACTCCAGTCTGGGCGACAGAGTGAGACTCCGACTCAAAAAAGAAAATTATGACTAATCAGACTCTTATTACTAGGCACCAGCATTGATGAACCTGAGATACAACGGAAGCCAAATCCTCCCCACTGCCCTCCTCTCACACCACAGTGTCTTGGTGTTCAGAAGGAAACGGTAGAGTCACAGGGATAATGGCCACAGGAAGAGATGTATTCGTGTCTTTGTTCCTGTCTTTTGGTATAAGTGAAGGAAAACACAACAGATAAAACAACATACAGAAAATGCAAGACTCTAACTGAGGGTCTGTCCTCAAAATTTTATACCCGCTTCCATTCAAGTGTTTAGATGGAAAAACAGGTGACTTGTTTATTGCATTTACATTAGCAGAGACTATCCTAAAATGCAAAAAAACCCAGTCCATTCTAGATATTTCATCTTCAGATATATGAACAGTGTGCAGGATAACTCAAAGCAGTCTAAACAAAGAGCAAGTCAATGAGCATCGAAGTTATGAAAATATTTCCCCTCATGTGGAACCCTCCTACATAAAATGTTCCCAACTGTTTGTCAGGTCAACCAATATTCAAGTAAAATGATATAATCCTTAAAATGTCAAGTCTCATAATTCTATTTCACACAAGCAGGCATTTCATGCCATTACCCACGGGCTGGTAGATAACCAATCTGCCTGTAAGAACCAGGCACAAATAATGTGAACAAGTCATGGTGTCTATATGTGGACTTTCAGGAGTCCTAGTTGACTTTCCTATAGGTATTCAAGATGGTTCTGTTTTTGTTAGCTATATAGTTTTATCTGAAAGAATTACTTGATCTAAAAGATAAAATTTATTCATTATCAGGAAACTAAAAACTTCCTCAACAAAAGAAGATTCATAAAACCACAAAACCAGTATTAAAATTTTAAGCATCATCCAATGATTGGAAACCCAAGTTTGGCGATAAGTTCATTTGAACATCTATACATGTTTTACATATCATCTCAGATGTCTGCCAGGCTTCCGAGAAGAATGTTCACTGTAAACGAGAACAGATTAACTTTTGTCAGCTTCATAATCCTTCCACTGCATTGCAAGAAAAACACTATCAACACATCTCGTCCTGTGAATAAAAAGTAACCACAATTACAGAACAAAAAACAGGAAAGGTGGTGACAGGGTCGCACCCAGATTTCATTGCTTTGCTTTTTTCAAGAAAGTCTTTTTGATGCCCTGTTTATTAAATAGTAAGAGTGACCTCTAGTGACTTATTTTGTTGGTGTTTTATTTTACCAGTTGATTGCTGAATTACTTTAGTATGCCTTTCTATAAGTAGTTCATTTCCCATTTATGTATCTATTTAAGAAAAATCAGTTTTCATTTCAGGACCCAAGTATTTTGATTTGATAGAAATACCCACATTTTATTAACAAAGCCTTCCCACAAAAACAGATTAAAGCTGAATTTGAAACATGGTGCATCATGTGACCCAAGGGGTCGAGAGCTCATTTTTAAGAGTGGCAAAGCGTAGGATGAAGTCAGGCGCGACTGAATGACGGCGCACAGCACACGGACCCATGCCAGGGCCGTACATGTGGAAGGCCCAGGCTCGAACCTTCGGAGGGAGGAACACTGAGCTATGGCAAACTTCGCAATGACAACTTAGGTGAACTGCTAAAAGCTATCCCTGGTTATCCTGCAGCAATCTAAATTTCTGAATATGGCCACTAGCATTTATCTGAACTGATTTCAGAGAAGATTTTGGCAGGAAGGGCTGAGGCTAAGAGTCGACAGATTCCAATAAAAGAAGAAGAAAAATGATCTTACTACGAGGAGGAAGATGCTTTAAAAATTCTAATCTCACGACCGGACTAAATTAATAAATAGAGATTTAATGCAAGATAGAGATCTAATCCGAGCCCCCCCCGCAAAAAACCCCACGTTTATGTGTCATAAAATACGAATGCGTGAGGTTCTGCTCAACTATTCAAAATATCATCCTTGCATCAGACTCGCGGCCCATTCTAGAAATAAGGGATTCCCCAATCTTTGCCAACCCGGGAAAATACAAAGTAAGGCACTCAATGACAACTTGAATGATGTAAACCAGCAGCACCCGGAGAAGAGCAATTTCAGGAGCATCTGAACGACAGGCTAAGTTCTGTGCCCAAGTGGGAACTTTCCAGCAGCCAGGCAGCCCCCGCCACGAGGCGTCCGGGGCTAGTCCCTCGGTGGCCGGGGCAGGCTCGTCCTCGCTTTCTTCCAGCGCCTTCACCCACAGGTGCTGTCGCTGCAGCGCAAGGGAGTGAATGAGCCCCTCGGCGGCGAGGCCGCCGCGGTCGGCAGCCGTGCGGCGCTCACGCCCAAGTCGAGGCAGCATGAAGCCACGGCGCCGCTCGCCCCGCCAGGCTGGGTCCCCGGAAAGGAGGAAACGCCGCCTCGGCCGCCGGGCCCCCCAAGACCGCCCCCGCGGGCGTCCGCGCCCGCCCGCCGCGCCCGACCCGCCGGGAGGGCTCCGGCCGCCGGCACGCCCGTCTCCCGGGCGGCGCCTCGACGGGCTCCTCCCGCCGCAGCCCCGGCCCGCGCCGGCCCGCCCGCGGCCGAAGTTGCCGGCGCGCCGGGCGGGCGCCGCCGCCGCGGTACTCACGCGCGCTTCCCGCCGCCGCGGGGCCCCAGGGCCCGGCCGGGAGGAGCAGCAGCACCCGGAGGAGGGCGCCGGCGCCCGCGGCCATGCTCGCCGGCCCGGCGCTCCCGGCGTCTCTCGGCGTCTCGCGAGGTCTCTCGGCCGCCCGCGGCGTCTCGGCCGCTCCGCCCGCGCCCGCAGCCCCGCCGGCCGGCCCGCCCGGCCTCCGCCCCGCCGCAGACGCGCCCGCCCCGCCCCGCCCCGCCCGACCTCCGCGGCGGCGGCGCGGCTCCGGGGCGCCCGCCCCCAGGCGCCGCCCCCGCCCGGGGCGCTCGGGGGCCGCGCGGCCGCCGCTCCCGCTGGCCGGGCCGGTGGGCGGCGCCTCGGAGCGAGGGGGGCGGGGCGGCGGGGCGGGGGGCGGGCGGCCGGCCGAGCGCGGGAGCCGAGCCCCGCCGCGCCCCCGGCGCTCGCCGCCCCCACGAGGTCGCCGCGGGACGGGGCGAGCGCGCCGGGACCGCCGCCTCCGGGCGGGCTCCGACGGGCGGGGCCGAGCGGGCGCGGCTGGGGGGCGGCGCCGCGCGGGGGGCGCGCCGACGGGGCCGGGGGCGCCGGCCGGGAGGAGGGCGGGGCGCGGCGCCGGGCCCGGGGCCGTGCGGGGCCGGGTCCGGCCTCTGGGTGCGGGTGGGCGCGTGGGCCCGTCGCGGGGTTTCGGATCGGGTCTGCCTGAAAGAGGGCGCGGCACGACGTTCGTCTGGATGGCGGAGCGCCGCCTGTCGCCTGGGCCTGCGGTGGCCGAGCGTGCCCGCTCCCGCCCGGCCCTGGCGCCGATGGAGTCCGCAGTCCGAGGGTTCCAGCCTCGCGGCCGGAGCGACGGCCCCTGGGCGCGTCGAGGCAGGGCTCGTTGCCGCGGCCCGCGCCGCGCTTCCCGGCCGTCTCCGCGCCGCCGAGGCACGGGGAGGGCTCCTCGCGCTCCTCTCCCTCCCAGACTCACAGGACGGGCGACGGCTGACACACACCAAAATTGCCGTGCTGAGATCATCACTTCTAAAAACAACCGTTACGAAGGATTTTAGACGGTATCTCACGGCAGTAATCGCTGTGTGTACCTTCACATCTTTTCTTTGGAAAGTCAGCTTTGAAAATACCCTTGAAAGGCCTTTTTTCTTCATTAAAACGAACGCAAATGTAATACTAATGTGGGAAGAATTTTGTAAAGCCCTTCTTGAATTATTAATTGGGTTCACTTTAACTGCTTTTGTAAGTTGCACCTCCTTCATGACAGAAAAAAATTATAAATCTAAAATTTTGACTGGCAGATCAGTTGCCTTTTGAGTAAGATAGAAACAGAAAATGGAAGTCATTTTCTAAATTGGACCTCGAGTAAAACAGCAAAATGTCAATCTATTATTGTACTAATTTAAATCAGAACAAGTCTCTAAAAAATACGAACTTGGGTGTTCAAAGTGTCAGGCTCAATGGAGAAAGGCCAATAAACTTTTCTACAGTGGTAGACACTTGTAATTTTTTTTTTTTTGAAAGTAGGATTTATTGAGAGGACAGAAAAGCTCCCAGAGAGGGAGGGGACCCAAGAGGTTATCTGTAATTTATTTTTTATTTTTATTTATTTATTTTTTTTTGAGTTGGAGTCTCACTCTGTCGCCCAGACTGGAGTGCAGTGGCCGCTCCCGGCCACCGCAGCCTCGACCTGCTGGGCTCCGGTGATCCTTCCACCTCAGCCTTCCGAGTAGCTGGAATTACAGGCGCGCGCTACCATGCCCAGCTGATTTTTTTGATTTATTGTAGAGATGGGGTCTCGCTGCCCAGGCGGGTCTCGAACCCGCGGGCTCAGGCAATCCACTCACCTCAGCCTCCCAAATGCGCGGGATTACAGGCTGAGCCACCGAGCCTGGCTTGTAATTTTTTTTTTTTAAATTGGCTTCATCAAACAATAAAACCATTGTTTTGAGTGTGAATGCATTGTTTTACAACATTAGAGGAATGTATTTATATTTATGAATTGTATTCCAAATATACATTGTATACAACTAATGGTTATACCCAAAATCTGTTTAAAAGAGCAAAATTGTTCGTCTCTGCAAAAGTATACACAATTTTGTATGCTAAAATCAATAAGCGTTAGCATTTTTCTTCTAAGACGGGAAGCTTGCAATTAGTTGTTGCTGGAATTTTCCCCCCTTGACTTAAACTTAGTTTCCTTCTACTTTAGTTTTTGTTGTTTGTTTGTTTGTTTGTTTGTTTGGGGGGGTTAAGGGATTTGAAGTTCTCTGATGTAAATATGTGTCTGTAAGTGAATTTTGTGTTGCCAAAATTGCTGCTACCTGGTTAAATTTTTATTTAAATCAGCAGAAGCACTTGCTGCGGTGACAATGCTGGCGGTGGACTTTGCAGACTGAGAGCAGTGAGGCTCTGGCAATCACTTTGCTTGTTGGCCTAGCCTCGGCTACAACCACCACACACGATGCACTTTGCTTAGTGGACAGGTGAAGGCATCAGTTTGCGGTGGCTGATGGAACTAGATCACTGTGTGGCCCAGAAAAAATATTAGCTACAACAGACACGAATGTTGCATATGTCGTAGCTTCACTTTCATTCTTCCCCGTTTTCCACCATAACGCACTCGAAGCTTTGGAACTTCTTGCCTACCTTCCATTTAAACATAACCTAGATAATCCATAAAGTTTTATGGTTTTATGTTTCAATGTGGATAATGGTTGCATCATGCAACCAGAGTAAGAAGGGAATAAAATCTGATTTGTAACAACACAGATTTTGGATGTGAGTATATTACGCTAGAACAAATGATACTGAAGTGTGCTTAATGACAAGCTTCTTAATCTCAAGAACTTAAGTATTCAAGCTCTTTTAAATTTGTTTCTCAACTTTTTTGAACACAAAAGGTACAGTTTAATAAAAATTGTATTAAATAATGTTAATAATATGCACCACCATCACCCCAACCCCGCTGAAGTAATCATTGATAGATAACACACTGGTATGTATCCTGTCGCAATTTTTGTTCTCATATACAAAGATATACAACCGTGTACTGGAGTTGTGCTTATTTGATATCAGTGTGATTGTATCTCGTACTTTACATACTTGTTCTGCACTTTTTTCCTCTCATAGTAGTATACAATGTGCATTCTAGTCTAAGCTAGAATTTATGGTCCTGGAATTTTTAGCTCTAGAAAATAGAGTGAGAATACTAAAAATGTGACCTCATTCGCCCATCAATCCAGTAGGACTTTAAGTCCTAAAAGGGCCTACTCTTGCAAGTATACTACATCTCTATGAATTCTTTTTCTTATATTTTTCTAAGCAATGTAATGTTATATTAATTCGATTTTTAAAACACATTACTGCATTAGTCAAGGCCTGGGAAGAAAGCAGGATTCACCCAGGTTTTTTTGCTTTTTGTTTTTAGAGTTGGAGTCTCACTCTGTTGCCCAGACTGGAGTGCGGTGGCACGCTCCCGGCCACCGCAGCCTCGACCTGCTGGGCTCCAGCGATCCTTCCGCCTCAGCCTTCCAAGTAGCCGGAACTACAGGTGTGCGCTACTACGCCCGGCCAATTTTTTTGATTTATTGTAGAGATGAGGTCTTGCCAAGTTGCCCGGGCGGGTCTTGAACCTGCGGGCTCAGGCAGTTCACTCACCTCGGCCTCCCAAAGCGCTGGGATTACAGGCTGAGCCACCGAGCCCGGCACCCAGATGTTTTAAATGAAGGAGAATATAAAGAAAAGTGAAGGGACCCAACAAGCAACAGTGTGGCACCCAAAGATGCCCATGGACCAGAAGGGCAGAGAGTGGAATGGTGGTTGTCAGAGTCTCAGAAAGCAGCAGCCACAGAGAAGAGCTTTCTGGTGGGAGACGGAGTCTTAGAAGAGGAATTGCTGCTGCCAGACCCTGGAAGCAGAAGTGGGTAGGGAAGAAGTCTTTGAGCTCTGACTTCTGCATCCCTCCCATTTCTGCTGGTGTTTCGAGTTAGCCAAAACCACTGAAGTCAACAAGCCAGCCAGCCAGGTGACATGGGGCAGGAAAGGCAGAGCGTGGCTCCGAGGGGCTCAACGAAGAAGAGCCAGCACATCCTGGGACATGGACACTCACCAGATAAAAGTGATCACGTCACCTGTGACAGTTGAATTTACTTTTATTTTTGTTTTGTAATGAGTTATTTATGAAATAGTGGCTTAGAGTAGAGATCTATAGTTTTTTTTTTTTAATTTGGCAGCTGAAGTAATTGTACTTAGAAATTAAATCAGAGCTTTGCGGCCAACTAGTTTACTATTTCTTCTATTTATATTAACAAGAGTAACTGTGCTGAATATCACAGTTTTGAATAGAGCTTCTCGTTAACTTCAACATCGGGAAATCACCTGGGTCCACTTGCCTTTCTTTATTTTTCACAGAAATAAAAAGATTGATATTCTCATAGAGCAAAAAGGATGAGGTCTCACTTCTCCTGGCTTTCTGACATCCATCGATATTTTAGGAAAACCATGCTCACATTTCAGGGTTGATTGGGGTATTAAGTGGAGCTCAAATACAAAGGCAAATATCCTTTATCAAAACATTATAAAATCATTGTTTTTCTGTGAAATCAATAAACTAGCTTAAAAACTTAATCCTTCCAGGCTGTAGTTTGTTAAAAAAAAAAAAAAAGGCAAATACACCATAAAAAGTTGAAACATTCTTTTCAGTTTCTTAGCACACTTTCGCTCTTTATTTTCAGGAACATGGGAAGAATTGAAAAGTTCGAAGAGGAAAGAATTATAATCAATGGTTATTCCATAAATAATTTGCTTACCTGTTTTATTGAGATGGACTTTATAAAGAGACTCTGAT